>WBNO01028762.1:133885-176213 GCA_013400575.1 Peucedramus taeniatus | reverse complement strand
GGCCGGGAAGCTCAGGCGGCCGCCGCGCTGGTCCCCGCTCAGCCCGGCCCAGGCCGGATCGGCCCCGGGGCGCGGGCCGCTGTCAGCACCTCTGGTGCTGCTGATTTTCTTTCCTCGGTTTCTTCTTTCCTCGGTGGCTACGGGGCTAACTGCCCCGTGAACTGATCCGACCGACAACAAACTGATTAAACCCCAGCTAAGGCAGAAGTTACTACCAAAAAGTCTGGAATTGTTTTCTCCACGCGTCGGCCAGCGTCGTCGTGACTGCGTGGTCACTGGGTGTCATAGGAGATAAAAACAGAGCAACGCGCTTTTTGCCAGAGCAGGGAACCGTTCAGCACTTTGGTGGGAGACCCAGGAGACACCAGGGCAGCAGCAACGGGGAAATGCTGCCCTGACCCACAGAATGGGCTCTCTTCTTTCTCACAGCTGTTGTTTCATCTGAGGCAAGGCACATGGGTTCAAGGGGCTGGCTTCTCACTCTGCCTGCAAATCTCCCCAAAGAGAAAGGAACGGGGATTGCTCATTTTCCTATTTCAGAGCAGACAATTTTCAGCAAGAAACCAAATAAGAGGCTGCAACTGTAAAAATGTGAATGAAGACTTTCAGCCAAAGAGTGAAAGCAAGGGAATTAAGAGTTATTATAAGTAGCATCCTTACTCTTAATATATAACTTAGCCATCTTCAAGGTCTCTTCCAACCCTAACCATTCTATAATTCTATGAAATATATATCTCAGCTGCTTTCTCTGTGGACTATGCAGACTATTTCTGTTCTTGGCTTCAACCATTTTAGAAATGACAGAGTTAAAATTTGACAAGAAAATGCTCTGTTGGAGTAAAGCTCTGGAGCTTATTAAAGAGAACACAGAGCCACATGCTGTGAATGATGCATCTCTCTATTCAGCACAGCAAGGACAGTCTTCAGCTTTCTGAAGCTTTTCCTGTTAAAATGCTAACCCTGGAAGAACTTAAATAAACAGCACTGAGGGCTCTGTGGAGGGGACAGCACAGCCTGTAGAGGGACCCTGTGCACTGGGGATAAATGGCAGAGGTTTGGTAGCAGGCAATGACCAGTGTGGAAGGAGGGCATGAATCACAAAATCATTAAGGTTGGAAAAGACCTCCAAGATCATCAAGTCCAACCATTAACCCAGCACTGCTGTGTGACCACTAAAGCAGGTCCCAAAGTGCCACATCCACAATTATTTTAAACACCTCCAGGTATTTAAGTGGTGATTCTCTAGGCAGCCTGTTCCACTATTTGACCACTCTTTCCACGAAGAAATTTTCCTAATATGGAATCTAAACCTCTCCTAGTGCAACTGCCACGTGTTACTTGGGAGAAGAGACCAACACCCACCTCATTTCAATCTCCTTTTAGGTAGTTGTAGAGAGCAATAAAGTTCTCCCTGGCCCTCCTTTTCTCCAGCATAAACAACTCCAGCACACTCAGACACTCCTCATAAAACTTGTGCTCCAAAGCATTCACCAGCTCCAATGCCCTTCTCTGGATACTCTCCAGCACTTCCATGTCTTTCTTGTAGTGAGGGGCCCAAAACTGAACACAGGATTCGAGGTGTGGCCTCACCAGTGCCCAGAACAGAGGGACAGTCACTGCCCAGGTCCTTCTGGCCACACTGATACGGGCCAGGATGCCATTGACCTTCTGGCTGGCTCATGTTCAGCTGCTGTTAACCAGCATCTTTTCTGCCAGGCAGCTTTCCAGCTACTTTTCCCTAAGGCTGTAGTGATGCATGGGATTGATGTGACCCAAATGCAGGACCCAGCATTTTGCCTTGTTGAACCTCAGACCATTGGCCTTGGCCCATCAGTCCAGCCTGTCCAAGTCCCTCTGCAGAGCCTTCCTACCCTCCTGCAGATAAATGCTCCTACTTTTCTCAGTACTCTCTAATAAGTAATCAGAGATTTATGTTAATTTGCAATAAGTAATAAAGTAAAAATTCCACAAATTGAGCCTATTTTGCCCATAACACCTGAGCACATTATGCTGGCTGACATGAATGAGGAGGCCATAACCCCTTGTAACCCATTTGCATTGTAAATCTAGCCTAGTAAAACATACCCTGCACTCACCGTCTTGGAAACTACATTATTCATCACAAAAGTTTCTCATGCATTTCCAGTGATTTAATTTGTCTTTGGACCTATATCTTAAGGGAATCTGGTAAATTATCATTTAGGTGATTAAGGCTTGAGGCATCACTGGGAAGGGCAGAAACTGAGAAGAAACCCAAATCTTTTGGTCACATGGGACTTCTCAAACAAGCCAGATAGATTTTGCATGAAAGTATTTGAAAGTTTTCAGGCATGTGCAAAGATTTCAGTCCAAAGGAATGCTCATGCTTTTTAGGTAAAACCAGTAAAACAAGGGGGTTTAGGAACTAAGAGAAATGTCAAATATCTGAATAAAATTCTGAGTTGCACACATCTTACAGTTAAATAATTGTAAAGTTAATAGGAAAGAAAAATGTCTTTACTATTCACCAGGAATTTTTTTTCCCATTTTGCTGTTTTTCAGTGACTCCTTTTTATTGAAGGGATCCTTGACAATACAGCACAGACTCTTAATTCTGTTGTTTGGAATGAAAACCTGAAGCAGAAAACCCAAACAAATAAAGCAGCTCTTTGAATTGTGCTACTGCGAGTGGGTTTTGCTGGAAACTACTTCTAAAAAACAGTCATTGGGTTAAAAGCAAAACTGAAACTCTCCTTCTTCATACTGATACTCCAAAACAGTACAAAGGATACCTGTGCAAGTGCTGATTTTTATGCCTGTGTTGAACTTTTAGTATCATGGGACTATTTGTGGTTGTGCAGATAAGCCCACATATGAGTGTTTGCAGAAACTGAGCTTATCTCCAGCCCCTATTAGCTGGATTCAGGGTGCTCAAGCAGACACACACTGCTTTCTCTCAGGAGCCATGGGGTGAATACCCTCCAAGTTTCAGATCTCCTTTTCCACTCTAAAGTTAAAACTTCAAAAGTCTGCAATAAGAACCTTTGGGGATTAATGTAATTCATTCTTTCCTGTCCAAGTTTCTCATTGTGGGGTTATTACGCTGCTCACCACAACTGCAAGCTCTGGGCCAGAGACAACTGTTTCAGTTTATTTTAACAGGGTGTTTACCTTGTTAAAGTAATAACAAAGAGGGATGATTGCATTAATTACTACATCAAACTAGCTGCCATGGCACTCCCCTGCCAACCCTCAAATCAATTAGGTGCATCTGTCAGTTAAGTGATTGAAGGTTTTTTATTATTATTCCTTTTCCCCCCTGTTTTTCTTTTAATCCATTTTGCCACTTAATAGTGTCTCTTCAAGTGAAAGCTATTGTTCTTCACTGAGAGGATGAGAAGATTTAGATGGACTCCTAACATGTGGTAAGAGGTTCAAAACTTGATTCATTGTTACTCAGACCCATCTGAAGTGATACATACCCCACAAAGTGATTTTAAAATGGTGCTTTTCTACTGATAGCAATATAGAAGTGCCTTGCCCTGGCGTAATTGGTTACAGGGGTTCAATAAAGCAGTAAACCTTGGGGGTTGTCATATCTCTATGAATGAGTGGCATTGGTGGTGTCACACTAATGTTCCCAGCTTTAAGAACATGACCAAATTAGTTACCTTTCTTGTTTTTTTTATGTTAAATCTAGTTTCTTAATGAAACAGTGCAATATGCTGCAGGCAGGGCAGTGAGTGTACATCTTTATCTCCCTCTTAGTAAAGTTGAAACCATCAGACAATTTCAAAAATGCAGATGGGCAACAGTCACAGAGCTCCAACCAGTTTCATGAAAGGAATGGGCTGGATGAAGAGAAAAGAATGCTTGTCCCATCACTGAGGGAGAAGTGAGCAGAGACCTCCTTGTCCACACGTGAGGCACAAAGCCACAGTTCCTCCAGTGGTCTGGGGGGTTTGGAGACACCCACTTCACTTCCCCACACAACAACCATTTCAGAGGAGCACACAGGGGTTTTCTTTGCTCCCAGGACTTTGAAGGGACATATGCAATCAGGGTTTTTTAGGAGTGGAGTTACTTTTTACATCAGAGAGAGAGGGAGTGCCTCTTTATAGGAAGCTGCCTGCCAAGACTGCAGAAGGCACAGCAAAGCCTCCTGAATGTCTGATGGGGATAAGCAGCAAGTCTCCCAGCATTTTTAGCAGTACCCTACAGCTGCCAGTTGCAGATATAAGGTATAAGGATGACAATGGAGCTGGCTGCTGCTTCCCAGGTCTAATTTGATCTAAATCAGATCATGAGCAGTTAAAAGGCTGGTGGCTGCTTTAAGCTAAACCAGCTGTTTATCAAGAGCCTTCCCTGCAAGGACAGGGAACAGCAATACTAGTCCTGTCATCTCCTGTCTTCAGCATTCTGCCTGTCACCAGCTGCAGAAGCCACTGGGGCTACAGATTTCCCAACAATGGAATAAACAGCACTGTGGGAAGATCCATCTCCTTTTGGTCCTATTGTTCTAACAGCACAAAATGTCTCAGTGCAGCTGAGAATCTGGCTTTTCACATCTCTCCCAGCTTCTAATAGGTTTCAGCAAGAAAAGTTGCTTGTCTCATTTTACTGAGAGTACATAATTGCTGTCAAAGACATCCAAACTGTTTTTGGCTTTTTTTTTTTTTTTTGTGAAAAATTGTTACACATTGGACATGTCACCTAAAGTTACTTGAGATGGGAATAGGGGGAAATATAGGAGAGGCTTCTGCCTGTGTCATGGGGGAGATCTTCACAGCAAATTTATTGTGGTGGGGGACATCACTTTTTGATGTTATTATTAACCTCAGTTTCACCATTGCAGTCAATTAACAGGACTAGGAACTTCTCTGATATCTCTGGGCCAAATTCTGCTAGTTGGTGCTCCATTTGGCTTCCATTTTCCTCTGCTGGGTCTTATGTATGCATCTAAGAGTAGCATTTGGCTCAAAAAGAGGAATTGCCACTTCTGTTACAAGCAGAAGCATTTGGTACTCCTCATGTGGGTTTTCATTCCTGGGTGGAATAGTCTGGAGAGATCAACAGGGTTCCTTTGTTGCCCAGTGATTTAAGGGGTTGCATGACACCTTAATGTAAGGTTGGTTTGCATGACTTTATCTTCTACCTTCCAACACTCATGAGGCTTTCCTGAATTAACTGAAAGGAAAGAGAGGCAGCAGAGGAGTAGGAGAGTGGGACCATCCAAAATGGATCATTCCAGTCTACTTAAAACATTAGAGAATTCCTGTGTTTAGGAAGAAAAAGAAGACAGCCCACCCACCATTGCTGTGCCCTGTTGCTTACAGCATTATGCCATGCAAGTAATAGAGGGTTAGTTGTGTTTAAAAGAGTGTCAAAGCCAAGTGTGGTAAAGAAAATACCTGGTGTGATAATAAATCACTTAAAATGTTTACAATCTCACAAAACAGGGATTGTTGAGAATTTTTGTGTTTCACTCCACATTTTCTTTCAAAGGAGTGGGAGGAGAAAATGTTTTCAATTTGTCTTGCAGACATGTAATTTTCATGTTCATGTTATGTCTTTAATTATGTCATTGAGAAGCACTCAGCAGAATTTGCCTCCCTTGCAATACCTTCTGAAATGAAAAATTAAATTCTGTTCTAGTTGTAATAATAGGAGAATTTTCATCTTCAAAAGAAAAAAAAGAAACGTGTTCAAGCCAAGGCATTTAACCAGGACTCAGGGCATATAAAGAACAATCCAAGTGCCAAAGCACAGACACTTAATGCAATATATGCAAAGTAGCCTTTGATGCCTGCAGCTCCAAGACACCTGCTTGAGGCTGGCAAACGTGACACAGCACATCTGCAGCCTCCAGAAAGGGAGGTGAAGGGCAGGCAGGATGTCTGAAGTGGCACTGGTTACTATTGTTGAGGCACTAGAATTTCTACATACTATTATAATTTATTCCTGCATAGGTTTGATATACATCTGATTATATATTTGATGGGAAGCACATGTTACATTGTAGTGACTCTAGCGTAGACATACATGAGCAGAAGATGCCCAAAAATGATGCCAGAGTGTCCTTCTGTGTTACTGACAAGATGAAGATTCATTGGGAATTAATTGCAGGTGGGAAACCCAGAGAAAATCCAGGGACATAAAGTGTGCTCAAAGGCATAAAGACAAATTCAGGAGTATTTTCTTCACCTATGTTACCTTATGAAAACAGTATGTTCTAACTGACAACAGTCATTCAGCTTTTGGTCTGAGGAAAAAAACCTCACTGGACTTTTCTACAGTTGAGCATTTAGTGAAAGATTGACTCCAGAATAAGCATCCTTAGCTGCACTTACCCAAAGTAAACAGAGGTCAAATCAGAATTGTATAGAATAACACTGTGTATGAGCTTATAACAAAATAACAATTCTAAAAATGTTATCCTGGAGAAACTCAAGATTAATTAAGCCTATAGCCTTGCAAAGAGAAGAAAAATGAACAAAATCTATTGGCATAGTGCTTTAAAAGTTTCCCTCATCTTTTTGGTTTTAGTCTAGGAATTACATTTCAGCTAGAGCTTTACTGCTTTTGGAAGGTAGCAAATAGAGTACTCAATTTTACAAAATCATGGAAATTAGGACTCCCTTGGCTTCCCAGTGGTACTGTTCCCCATGGACTCATTTGAAGGAGTGCTGCCCAAAGGCCAAACTGTACCCATGACTGGGAGCACACACATTTCTCACTCTTGCCAAGAGAAATTCCATGCACAGACCAAGGCAGTAAATTGTGCTGCATACTTACTGTAAAAATTGGTGATAAGGAGAAACATAGGACATTTTTAAGGAGCTTGTGCTTTTTAAGAATTATTGATATCATCATGCATAAAGTATTGAATATTTAAATGGGCTGGGGAATCTCATCTGCTGATTACTTGATGTTAAAATATGTCATTTCAGAACTCAGAATACCCTTTCAAAAATTTTGTAACTTTCTCACTCTCTCTGGAGTCATTAATTATACGGTTTCGAGAATCAGTCAAGGGACATACTCAGTTTCTTTCTCCACTAGGCAGAGAAATATAGTTCAAAGTACTCTACCTAGGCTCTCAGCAAATTAATAGACTGGCATATGTGCTTCCTTGGCTAACACTTTTCACCTGTGACAACTGCAGGTAATCATTTTGCCCAAATGAAACTGATTCTGGGCATTCTCAATGAGAAAACCTTTCTTTCCAGGTTCAATAAAATTTGGTATGCATTTCACCCTTGGAACCTAGATCTTTCATTATAAAGTTGTATGGCAGAAAGAAATGACTCTTTGCATTTGAATATTGGTCTCCAAAGAGACAGTGAGAGTGGGAGCAAGAGTGCCAATGTTATTCTTTAAAGATGAGGTAAGTTACATCCTGTCCAAACTTAGGAGATAAATGAGTTTGTGACAGTTATATTTGTTATGACAGGGCTGCCTGCAATGGTTAGAAAAAAGTGTCTGCACCAAGATATTTTCTTTTAGGATAAAGTTTGTCAAAAAGTTGAGTAATTCCCTTATTTCACGTAAAACTGCCTACGAATTTATCCTAAAATCTGAAGGCAAACAGATCTCTGGCAAACCCACTATTTTAAAACTACTGATTGTTGCCCAAATATTTACAGAAATCCCATCAGAGCAACAGTGGATGAAATTTTGTTTTTCAGGTAGACCTTTGTAAAAGTGTGCTCTCCTTTGCAAACAAAATAAAACCTCTGACAGCAACAACACAACCCCAAACAAGCAAAACAACTCCCACAAACAAACAAACAAACCAAACCCAAATAACAAAGAGAAAGCCACGGGTTCAAAACTGGAAGCAAAGTAAGGGTTTTCTGGCCATTGCAGACCACACTGGTAATGCCTGCCTTCCAGTGTCACTCTTTTCAGCTTGACACTGCCACATGGTGTCATTCCTGTGGGTGAAACCACACCTCATGTCCCAGTGAGTTTCCCCATCTGGTTTCTGTCCTATGTCCTGAGCTGTATGGCCATTTCAGCATCCTGCTGCAGAGTAGTTCATGCACACTCCTAGAAATGTTAGGGCTAGTGCAAGGAATGAAGGAAGGAAACAATGGATTTGCTCAACTTCTGTTATGTCTTACACCAATAACCTTGTCTGCTCATCTGAGTGATCTGAGAAGAAATAAACATTATACTGATGGGACAGTGTACAAAAATCATGGTGTTCTGAGACTTGCTTATAAAGCACTTTTAAAAATTCTCAAATGAAATATGGTGGGTGTTGGGTTATTGCTATTAAAATCTGAGTAACTTATTGAAGTATTCATAAGGTGAATGCAATACTTATATCATTAGTCTTCTTAAAACTTTTCACAATTGAATTTTACAAATCAGCAAACAATGAAATTGGTTATTGGGTGTGGTAATATCTACTTCACCACTGCAAGTTGCTTTTATTGGGCATTATTACGTCAGCTAATCATTAGCAGGTCTGCCCTTAGGAAATTTTGTTTAGCAAACCAAAATTATATCTCTTTTTAATGTGAAACAGTTGACATGAAGGATTATGGATATTACATAAGGATTTGTATTTCGAAAGGGGGAGCTGGAATGTGAGAGGCCTCAAAGCACATATATTCCTGAGCCATCTGTTGTGCCAACTACACAAAAGCCAAAGAGGGACAGGAGCTGCTTGAGCTTGGGAATGCTGCCATGAATACCAAGGGAAGAAGGATCCACAGACAGTACCCTAACAACCACAGACTTTAGGGCTGGGAGGAAAGAGGAACATCTTAAGACAGCTGAGGATCCAAACTGCATCCACTTTGGCTTTTGGACTCCAGTACTCTCCCATCCACATGCTAGGAACAACTGTAATCTTAAGAACAATGAATACTTTAAAAACCTTTAGGAGCAATACTGGAATTTGGATGCTGAGGAGTGCTCAAAAAATTCATTTGCCCTACCTCATGTTGAGAATCTCTGCTATGTTTTCTTTTTTTTTTCTTGAGTGGCCCGCCTCTCTCTCCCTCCTGGAAAAAAAATCTAATACAGATGAAAACTGAAAAGAAATTTGAAAAAACCCTAAGAAATAGAAAAAAGCTTTCAACTTTCATCCAGGTAAAGAGGGATCCCAACCTACTTTCCATAACTGTCAGAAACATCAGAGCTGTTTGTTTCCTTTTTGCAATAAGCACTGGAATTTTTGCTCAGTTATTTTACAATTCTTTAAAAGCTAGATTCTATCATAAACTTCTGGAAATCAAGTATTACTTTCTATAAAGGTCAAAAAGTACTATAGGATCCATTAAAATGTAGGAAAATAGACATGCAAAATAAATTTAAAATCATAGATGCACTTGATGAAAACTCCTGCCGCAGCAGAAATGTACACTACTCATACCCCAATGAGTGGAAACATGGGAACTGTTTTTTTCAAACCCCACATTTTCCCTCACAAGACTCAAACACTTCTGAATGCCAGTGTGGTTTTCAATAAATGCTTAACTGAGATTTAGTGTTGAATACTATTTGTGGGAAAAGCACATGTATCTCTCAGCCATTCTGGGACTGACTCATATCTTCTTGATTTCTAGGCTGGCATGTATAGCATGGATGAGGAGCTTTTCACTGTTCCTGTCATCTTTGGCTGACCCAAAAGCCAAGAAAACGAAATGCATACAGTGTTGGGAATCCATGGTTTAGCAACCTCAAACACTCTGCCCCTATCCACATACTCACCACTTTGTAAGGACAGGGTTCTCACCACCATAGCTGGTGAAGAGCTAATTTCTCACTTGTGTGGAAAGTCATAATTTCTTTACCAAAAAAACACTGCTTGTTTATTTTGGTGTATATTTATTGTGATGTAACTGGTGCCTTGCTTCCTTTTACACACATGCCACCATAGTTCCCTCTCTTCCCAGCACTTTATCCCCACTTTACTACCAAAACTGCATGTGGATGCAGCTCAGCTGGGCACCCAGACATTCTGGGGTTGATATCTTGATACCAATGGCTTACAGCAGCCAATTCTTGAAGATGCACAAGGTCGATTCAAAAGGTTATATTTTTCTCTTCTTTGTACAATTAAGGAGGCAGCAGTTTGCCGCTGCTGCCAGATGGGTTATAGTTCATCTACTCACATGGAAATCAGTAGATAAAATCACAAAAGAGAGACAGCTTGGCTCTCATGGTGTCTACTGCAGCACTGTCAATGACTTCAGGGTTGCTGTGAAGTCACCTCATACCTTTTACGTGAGCTAAGTACATTGCATGATACCTCTGCTCCTTATAGTCAATTTGTTATGTGTCTTTCAAGCTGTTGAAAAAGGACTTGATTTCTTTTAATTTGGCAAGCAAAGGATTTTCAAAATAAATTCTCCATTGCACTTAAAAAGTAAAAGTCAAAAAAAGAAATAAAAAGTACAACAGACTTCTATTAGGAGAGTATGAAAAGTAAGATCTAATGGGTTTTCACAATTTTATTTGTAGATAACTTAGTGGTTAGAGAAGTTACATAAGGTGTCTAGATAATACTCCATATGGCATCACAGAGATTGTACTAGAGATGTCCTCAGTTTTCACTGAACTACACTTTATTTAACCTCATTTATATAAATAACACAAATTATTTATTTGCTTTTCATCAAGAGAAAGTTAGATAAGTATTACTGAAACAATGTGATCTTTTGAGCTTTTATTTACACTGCGTTCACAACAATGCACTCTTACAAACAAATGTTCTTCAGCACAGAGGCTTGATACCTGAAGAAGTATTTGATTACAAAACTTCAAAGGCAAGACAGGGAACAGAACTTCAGAAACATCTTTCCCATTTAAAGAAGCCATTGACTAGGCTCTGATAATCGAGATAATTCAGATGAAGCTTGACCAGTTGTTGATGGGATCTCACCTGCGTTTCAGGATTAAGAGATTGGCTGCAATTTCACTGTAAGAAATGCCCAAGGAATTTCAAATCAAGACACTTATTATCCCAATGGTATGGCTATAAAGCAACATAAAAACATTGTAAAAATTTAGTACTGTAAGATGACTGCTATCTGAAAAAAAGCTTTTGAATATTTTAAATGTGTATAGGATGTGTGGATATGAAGAATTTCACTGAGCTTTCTGAAAGGATATAGGCCACGGCAGTCCTAATGTTCAGCAGAATTCTAATTGTATCAATAACTTACTATTTATCTGAAGAGTAAAAATGGGATTCAACTGAAAATAGCTTCAAATGGTAACATATCCCCCTAAGGTCCATCCAAGCCCTCTCACAGTTCCTGCCTATGACTGCTGTCATGGGATTAATGAAATTTTCTACATTTCAAAGAGCACTCCAAAACAAATGCCTCCTTTTTAGAAGTACCTTAATCCTGGTGAACTCCATTCATGAAAGTCACATGTTGTGAAATCAGATTTCCAAAACTGAAACAGTGTCACACTTGTAGAAAATGAAAACCAAAAACTTTGTTTGGTGTCCCAAGCATTCATGTGGTTCCTGTGAAAAGAAGCCAGACCTTTGCAAGTACACACCTGTCATGTGCAACTGACATTTTGGAGACTGCTGAAGAATGTAAATTCATTTATCACAAAGGGCAAAAATACATTTTTATGATGCATTAGGAGATACCTACATTATTCCTTACCTCACTGTCCCTCAGTAGGGGTTCAATTCATAAGAATCTTTTATTTGCCTTGCTGAGTTTTTAGGGAAAGCTAAAGGATAAATTTATTGAGACACCATTATTAAAATAAAAGCTTTGTTTACTAAATAGAAGCAGGCATTTCAAAGAGGCTTCTGATTCTGAGTGCACCATGCTGGCCTACTTTTCAAAAATGCTCAGCACCTGCAGTTCCCCCTGCAAAGGAGGTTGGAGAATGAGACATTCAACACTTCAATTAGTGTACTGAAAGCACAAAAGCTTTAATTAACATAAGATCCAATGCAGTGATTTATGCAGATTAACCTTATTTACAAAGTTGAGCTCTAACAGGTGTTTTGCTGTACTCCCTCCAAATTTAACAGTGTTTTAATTTTTCACTTAGGCAATCAAACTCAAACAGAAACTCAGTTGAATAAGTACATGGATCTGCTTTTGCCATTCTCACATCACAAAGATCATTAAATCACAGAAGACTGGACGTCATCATAACAAGAAAGAATGCCTTACAAAAAAGGGGAAAAGAATTATGAACAATCCTGCATGTGTAAGAATGCCTTTCAAGGAAGACAGAATACTGAACAAACCCTTGCAGTCCTCGCAGTAAAGCTTCATGCATTGTACTTCCACTCATGGACTGTCAGCATTATGCCTTGCCAATTCATAATTAGCATCTGCTGTAGCCAAAGAACCCAATGCCAGATGCAAACTGCTAAGGTCCGTTTCAATTGTGGCACCACAAGTGCAGAAAATTATTTTCCACTGAGAGGGAGAAAGTTTCAAGACATGCTCTACAGAATGATTCACTTAGAAGTCATGCATGGCATTATTTGGCTTGGTTTTTTTCTGTAGTTGTCTGAAGTAGGGATATGGAGTCAGCTGGTGAGAAGAGTCCAGACTCTCACGCTTGTGTCAACCATCAGCTCAGTAGCTTGCCTTTGAGTCTATATCTTCACCTGACACCTTAAATCAGAGAGGTTGTTTTGCCTATGCCTGTGCCCAGAGGAAAGACTTCAATTCCATTTGGCCTATTTGGCTGCTCATGAGGAATTTTGTTAAGATCACCTGCAAAGCTTTTTAGATGGTGATGTATAAATCCAAGAATCAGATGTAAGAAAATAACCTGGAGATCTCCGGTCAAAAGCATCCTCATATCCAGTAAATTAGGAGGTGAATTTAAGGGTGACAAGAACCAGAACCTCCTCCAAAATTGAAATTCACTGTGGTATCTGCAAGCAAAGCTGTGTGTGTGCATACAAAATTAACACTGTCTGTGAAAATAAATAGCCTTGGCAGCAACACTCCAGAGCTAGAGCATAATTGGCCCGCATTTTACTCCCCTTTTTTTCCTTGTAATTTCTTTGTGCTGTGTTTCTTTGTGTAAAGAAACCCTCATTTGAGGGATTTATAGCCTTTCAGGGAGGAAATTAAAGATTCAGTGTCTCTCCATCACTCACAAAGAGCAAGATTTGATTTTTTAAATATTGTTGTTATTTGTGACTGCAGTTTATCTGCATATCTGCAGACAACATTAGCTGTTCGTGCATGAGAATTTGAAATACAGCAACTAGTGAGTGTGATGGGATGGAGTTAAAATAGGAAGCCCTTTCTTTTCCCTCCAAGGCATATTAGAGCATGGTGTTCACTGAACATCATGGAGACAGCCCATATTTGTACCTTCCCCCTCACCCTTGTGGGGATCAGCCTGATGAAAGATCCAGATTTAGGTTCATAGCATTCCTTGCCATACTCCTCTTAACACTTGATAAAAATAAAACTCAGGCAACTGATTATGGATAATCCAACCCCCCCGCCCCCAGACATTACATTGAAACTTCAAAAAAGGGTATTCTAAAGGGGCCTTAAAGAGCAGGATGAGAGGTTATTCACTGCCTCCTGTGAACTGGACTGCGTTAAGTGCCTGGTCCTCAAATAGATCTGATCCTGCAAGAGGGGGAAGGCCTGGGTTCCACAATGGGCTCAGTGTGGCAGCCCCCCCTGCCTACACAGAATCCCATTGACAGCATTCAAACAATCTCGCCCACTGACGAGTGTTTAAAGGTCTACACTGGCCATGAGGTTTTTTTCCAAGAATAGCTATGGTTATTCATCCTAAATGGCCCAGAAAGCCTGGAGAAAGCTCACATATTTTTGCTGAACATGATGCGCACAAACATGAGCTCACGAGGGTTAGCTGCAGACTTGAGGAGAGAAAGATCTTCAGTGGAGGTTTGGTCTACGTGTTTAGATCCATTTTCTCTGAAAACTTTAAGAATTAGTCCCGTCTCTGAAGATTGCAGCAAATGGAAACAATGAGAAGTGCTAAGGCTAAATCGACCCCTGGGTAAATGACATAATCCTCCCCAGTGCCAAAACATTGTCTGAGGAATTCCTCAGTTTTATACTAACCTGCTGTAATTCTTTTAGGTGTCCCTTAGCTCTCATACCACTCCCCCAGGCACATGAAACCTGGCTATTTTACTGGACTCAAGTGCTGGGACTGCACAGAGAGCAAAACAGAATTTCATAGGGAAAAGGAGCAGGTATGTTATGAAAACATATATTTTTCCGATATAAATAGCCTACAGATTGTTGCTGTCTCTTTCCTGTAAAAGCTTCATGCAAAAAGAAGATAGCTGCTCTTCTGACCTTGTTCACCATGACTAAATTTCATTCCTAGTTCATTTTGCCTCATCATTCTAGGACAGCAATCCAATATTTCACCAATGGACCTTTCACTTCTCATTTGAAACATCTAATTAGCAGAAGAAACTTTCTTTGGTTTAAATTTAACTAGATGACTCTACTTGGTGCAGACTTATGCTTTCAAAATAATACACCTCTTTGGGCATATATATATCTGTTTCATACAGCAACATCCCAAAATGCCACAGTGATAAGGATTTCTAGTAGCAATACTCTTAGGAGTTCAATCCAAAAGCAGTTTCCCTGGAGACACTCTGAAAAAGACCTAAGAAAGACCCTGAAGTACAGAATAATACCCTAGCCAAGAGGCAAAGGGAAATCATTGCTTCTCCTAAAGAAGCCATACAGAGAGCATTCAAAATGTCTTCCAAAAAATACCAGCTTTGTGGCTTGAAGAAGTATGCAAAAGGCTTTAATGGTAGATGTAACGAAGTTATGTTAAAGGAATATTATGATCATCTGAATAATTTCATGAAAAATAGGAAAGAAAATACTCTGATACCTTATGAATATATTTGAGTTCATTAAATAAACCAGTTAGCCCATGGGAAGCCCATCAGGAAGCTAAACTTCCACAGAATAAGAGTAAAGGTTTTTCCAGAGTGTAGGAAGAAATACTCAGGTTTCTCTGTTGGAGAACATCAAATGGTCTGGTAGAGTCTGGTTCTGGGAGCCACACTATTCAACAAATTCCTAAAACTGTAGAAAGACAGGTGAAGTGAAGCAATGAAATTTTTGAGAATGGTAGGAATAAAGGACAGCTGGGAAGAACTGAACAAACATCAGAATATAGTAACCGGGTAAAGAACTGGCAAGATGAAATCTACAAGAAATAGAGACAGGAAAACTGGCCATCAGTTATATATTATGTACATGATGGAGATTTCTAACAATTCACAGCTACTCAGGAAAGAGATTTTGAAGTTAAAAATGTGTAGGAATACATATCAATTAAGAAAGGCAGATCATATTACATAAAATAGGAGGAAAAAGGGAAAGTATCACTGTGCAGTTCCAATTCTGCTCCACTTGAGATATTACAGAGGACCTAGAAAAGGTCCTTTGTGAAAAAGGCAACAAAGGTGATCTGAGCTAAGGTACAGCTAGTCACCTCAGTGATGATTAGGGAGGCAGATTCCCCAGACCTGATTGCAGGGTGGTATGCTACAGGCTAATGAAATCATTAGTGACAAGAATAAGGTAAATAGGGAAAGAGAGATTGTTTATTGCAGTGGGAAACCAGGACACCTTTCTGGTGGCTTTGGATGGGCTGAGACCCGGGCAGGGGGCTCAGAGAGCTTGGCACAGAGCCCAAGACCCCTCTGCCCTCGATCTCGAGCCATGAAACAGTTACCAACTTTAGGTGAGGAGTTACAAACCAGGGAAAGTAGAATGAGTAGCTTATTACTGAGTAGAGAAATAGAATGTTAAGATTCATATGAGAAGTGTACAGGGGGGTCAAGATGGAGGAATCTGGGCGTGTACTGCCCTTCTTCCTTCTTCTTCATGGTCTCCATCTTCTTGGTGATGTTGGCATTTTGGGATTGGTTTAGAGTAGAAACTCACTGTCTAACATAGGTGATAGGTATTGGGGAACAATTGTAAATAATGTCTACATAGTTCATAGTATATAAAGATACCACTGCCCTGAGGGCAGGCAGTGTGCCTTGGGCTGGCCTGCTGAGAGCATCTCGGCTGGTCAGGGAGAACATGTTTTAGATAAGAAATAATAAACAACCTTGAGAACGAAAGCCAGGTAGCTCTGACTCTTTCTCCGATCCTCTGGCTGTGAAAAAGGACTCTTGGGAGCATCCCAGGCAGGGGATTCATGAGATGTTGCCTTCTAATCCAAGAACTACAAAGCCGTCTAAAGGTAAAATAAGCAGCAGGTTGAGATAATCAAGGGGAAATACTTTTTCATTTATCATATTCTAAGCCATAGGACTATGCTATGCCTAAAAATACCTATGTAATTTTGGAGTTAGAATTTATGGAAATAAGTCTACAGCACCACCTTGGGTCCAGGCAATCCCTGAGCATGAGCAGCTGCAGCTGGAAGAGCCTGTCAGGGAAGCATCACTACATGTTTTCCTCTCCTAAAACTCTCCCCCAAGCATTTATTGTTGACCAGTGTCAGACACTGATAGATTTGGCTTCTATATGTGAATTGAAACAAAAAAAAAGAGCCTCATGAACTAGAGCTACAGGAGAGCTGGGACTTAATGCTACGAGCCAGCATTTTGGAACACCAGTGAAAAAAGCAGACATTTGAACACAGTAAGTACAACAATAAATTAGTCATGGAACAGAGGCCTAAGACAAGTTCCTAATCTCTTTTGTAACATGAGCTTGAAGAGGCATTCAATCAAAATTAATTGTTGAGAAAACTCCAAGTTGGCTGAGGAAAACACCTTTCTGCATGATGTGCAAACAGGCTTCAGCATTCAGCTGTCAAGGCCATGAACTTAGCAAGAGTCAAAAATGAACCAAATATTCATGTGGATAAATCACTGTTAATGATGATAACTTTGGTTGGGACATGGAAATCCACACTTCTGAGGTTAAGCCTATCCTTAGAGGCTAACTCTGACGAGGGAGGAAATTCATCCAAAGTGTGGTGATGCCGGATTCTCACACCTTCCCTTCTCATCAGGCAGGACACAAACACCCATAGTTCCTTGGACCAAATCACAAGCTCTACAATGGAAACAATTCTGCAGCTTTTTAAAAAAAGGCTCTGCACCAGTTGTATTTTCCAAACTGATTTATTATGTGCTTCTCCCTGTTTTTTAATAAGAATTAGTTAAAATATTTATTATGTCTTTATGTCTTTTGTGTTCTTTGGGGAATCTAGGAGTGGGAGAAGTGTGAAGGCTCCAAGCATATTGTCTGTGACCATTTGCCTGGGCCAGGAGTTGATTCACTGGTTACATCACCACATTCTTGATAATAATCATAATAACCAACCTGTGAGAAAGGGATGGAAGTATCCAGCCATATCAAAAAGGAAATCAAAGGAAAAAACAAGGTCAAAGTGATTAAGCATGGAGCTATTACACAGTGCCTACAGAGCAAGCACAGCTATGGTACTCATAGAAGGAGCTTCAATGAAAACAGAAAACAGCACCAAATGAATCCATCCAATTAACAAAGATCTCACTTAAAATAATACCTAGGAAAAACTAGGTAAAAAAAAAAAAAAGCCTATTGAGTCTGTCACATATAAGCACTAGCCTGGATTATGATTCCTGAGCAGTCAATAAACCCCCCAACAAAGTTTCATCAGGCTGGGAGTGATGCAAATTATTTTCAAGCACAGCTAACTGGTAATTTAACCACAAACCATTTGTTTTTCATAAAGCTGGTCAGTCTAAATCCAGAAATGTTGTCAGGCTAGAAATTAAAACAAAATCGATCTCTCCAGAAAGCAGTGCATGAAAAGACTTTTCTGTCTCAGCAACACTGTATCATTCTGTCACATGAACTGAGAAAGGAGGTAAAATAAATCCTATTAATATATTTGCATGTATAAACAATGGAAAAACTGAATACAGTAAACCTAGGTAATAAAAAATGTTTTCATATTTTAAAGTGTTTCAACAACCACATTTATTGGTAAAAACAGACATAGTTCACACCTTTTTTTTTCCCACACATGTGAAACACTTAAAGCTACTAATTTAGTCAGTGGTGTGACCTGTTGACCCAAAGCTATCATATTTCATTATCCTCAAATTGGAGACAGTTTGACTCTGTGGCAGGAGACACCTGCATCACCCCCACCAACACCATCCAGCCAAGAGTTGGGCTGGGAGCATGAATAAGCAGATATGGATGAAGAAAGGAGGACATGGGTAACTCAGGCAGGACACAGCAAAAGCAGGGAGGTGGAGATTTCCTAGGAAGGACTATGGAAAGACACATAAGCAGTACTAGGCTTCAGTTCTGGTCCTTGTTCCCCACTCTTTCCCAAGTTATCAAACTTGTTAACTTCATAAAGGTGGCAGGAGGCTTCACTAACATCTGTGAAGTACTTTAAAATTATGTAATGTTATTAAATGTGCATTGTACATGCCAAAAATAAATCCTGCAACTCTGGCTTGCCCAAATGGTTCAGATGAAGCCAATGGGAACAATAATATATGGGTGAGCGGGGAAAAAATTCTCCTAAGGAATAACATGGAGCAAACTCCAAGGCATTTATTGTGAGAAGAAGGGAAAATGTGTATTTTATTCATTTTATGACAAATATTGCACAAAGCTGCCCTTGCTTACCCCAAGGGGTTATACCCTTTCCAGCAATAATGGTCTTTGCCATTTGCATCAGCCATTTTAGTCTCAAGCTCTGTTCCTGTCAAAGTTAAAAGAAATTTCACAGGGTCCTCCCAGGGCAGGCTCCCCAGCCTGGCTGTCATTGACATTTTGTGCAATTAATCTTATTTCTATCACTGAAGTGAGGAACTGGGTAACCTTCTGTGCATATAGTTATCAAAATAAGCATTTATAAATGAATATACAAAGGACTTATTTAAAAGCAACACAAAGAGGACTTGAGAGGGTGCTGGACTTTATGACCCCAGTACACAACTAAAGAGGATGGACAAAGGAGTGGGAGGAGATATGAAAGAGTTAAAGATTTGTAAGGGTAGAGTTTTAAGAAGTTATTTGGCATGGGAATTAACATGAAAGGGAGACCCCAAGGATTCCTTTTCTTGGATGAAAACCTGCACTAGGTATAAGGAAGGCTTGTGATTCAGTATTTGCCTTAACCCATCCTGCTGCAGTCAGAGGTGTTTCTCTCCCTCACCCCTCTTCATGCTGCTGGCCCTCACCACCTCTCTCATGCCAAGGTGGCTCAGTAGAATTGATCCAGCTGAAAGCCTGCATCTTTTCTTGTTTACTCATCAGCCAGCCCAGTTTTCAGACCCATCTTCCTCTGTAGATATTGGTGGCACAAGGTGGGGCAGGCAAGGAAGGAGCTAAACCACAAACAAGGAAGGGACAAAAAGGGGGAAGACTGATCAAGAGTACCAGGTGAATTGATCTACTACGAATTTCAGGAGAGATCCTTTCCCACTTGAAAAAATGCAACAAGCCAAGAGTAAAATGATGAAACTTTACAACCTAACTAACTTGCTGGCCTCGATAGCAATTTACAACACAGTTTGCAAAGGTATATATTGCTCCCAAAAGAGCAGCATACAAAATATGCAGAGACTCTCATGTTCCCACATACCTAGCTCCCACCTTTTTAGAGGCTGAACAGGATAACTCCACCTGGATTTATACTACAGCAGTAGAACCAAAAACCCTACAAGAGTAACAAGAAAGTAAGTTTTAGGCAAATGTCTTGCTAAGTGTCTGTTTAACCTAGTTCTGGTGGGAATACGCTGCATGAAACCTTTGTGAACATTTTGTTCAGCAGTGAGAGTCCTCTGTAAAGATCCCCTGTGGTCAGCTGCTGAAATATCAGTGTAAGCTCTGACATGAGCATCTCTTAACCACAACACAAAACCAGAAATACATCAGCAAAACCAAAGGAGATTATTGCCAGTCTAATTGAACTCAATAGATTTCAGTACATTGGAAGAACAAGTTAAAGTTAATTGCATACTTAAAATAAACCTATAATATTATCTCCCACATATAACTTCCTTTATTATGTCCTATATTTTAAAAAAGTTGTTTGCGAATATCTTCCATTATGGTACAGTAGATGAATCTCTCCTTCTCCTTAGTTTATTTTTTTTTTATTGTTTTGCTTTGTTTGTTTTTAATTTGCCAAACTAGAAAGTTGAAGCATAGCACCAGGAATCATGTTAAAATATTGTAGGACCAGACGTGCTGTTGAAATTTGGACTGAAGCCTAATGAAAAGCACAGGGTCTTCAGAACCCTACAAGTCTGCACACATCTCTAATGGCAGGTTGGGGGTGTGAGTAAGTTCTTACATGAAAAGGAAAGAAAAAAGAATTATAAAGTTATTGAAAGTTATAGATTGAAAAACCTTATTATATCATTTAAATAATCAGCCACCCTACATTCTCTGTCACTCTCCAGGCTCTACAACTTTAGTCCAAGTCTGAAATGGTTTAGATTGCAATGAAGGCCTTGCTGAAAGAAAAGAATTTTAATTGTCTGTTTTTGTATGTGACTAGGAAGACTTTAGACTCTTCTCAATGAAGATACAAAGGGGGAAAAATCACTCTGTTAAGTATTTTTTGCTGTCAATGGTACATTTTCTTTTTACTTTAGCTTTGTCTCTGATTTAATTTCCACAGTTCACACAGAACAACTAATCACAGAATGAACATACTAGGTTGAAGGTGGGTTTTTTATACTTTTGCTGCTAGGTTTTTAGTTTCATGAAACCACCTGCTGTATTAAAGATCTTATTTTCATAGTCTATATAGAAATCAAATAGTAATATTTTAAAATGTTTTTGCTCTGGCAGAGATAAAACAGGTTCAGACTTGAAGGCTTTCTGTAAACATAATATAGAATTGAGCTTTGCAAATGTAAAATAAACAGAATAATGCATTTAATGATAATATGGCAACTACAACATACGATCAGTTATATCAGTTTTCATTCTTGCACCATTTCACAATCATTTTCTCTATTCCTTGTAACTCCATGGAAAAAATATTAAGAGGGGTTTAAGCAGTCTTTGAAACCTTCTTAAAGCCTTCTACACATTAAACAATATTTTCATTTCCCATTTACAAAGAAGTTGTGATCACTGACAACATTACAATTTTTTTTTAAGATACATGGAACTTGTGGGTAACGAAAGACTTGCAGAAGAATTTGATAAAACCAGAGTAGGACAGCTTGAAACACCCCAAGCACAAGCAATTTATTTACACCTGAAGGAGATAATGCCACATACCTTTATGACCCTCTAGTGCTTTTTTGTTTCCACCCCCAGGAAGGACATGGGAATCTAATGAGGTTAAACAAGGCCAAGTGCAAAGTCCTGAACTTGGATCAGGGCAATTCCCAGTATCAATACAGTCTGAGAGATGAAGGAATTGTGATCAGCCCCACTGAGAAGGGCGTAGAGGCCACTGGTGCATGAAAAACTGCTCATGAGTTGGCATGTGCACTCATCAGAACAGTATCCTGGGCTACATCCAAAGTAATGTGGGCAGCAGGTCAAGGGAGGTGATTCTGTCCCTCTTCTCCACTGTCATGAGACCCCACCTGGAGTGCTGCCTCCAGCTCTGGGGTGCTCAGCACAAGAAAGACATGGACCTGTTGGAATGGGTCCAGAGGAGGGCGATAGAGGGTGAGTAGAGGGATGTTTCATGTCTCCTGAGAGAATGGGGGTTGTCCCAACTGGAGAAGAAAAGGGGAAGTTATTGTAGCCTTTCGTGAGTTAAAGGGGGCTTGTAAGTAAAATGGGGACAATCTTTGTAGTAGGGCCTGTTGCAATAGGAAAAAGAGTAAGGACTTTAAAATAAAAAAGGGTTGATTTAATTCAGATATAAGGAAGAAGATTTTGACAATGAGGGCAGTAAAATACTGCAACAAGTTGCCCAGGGAGGTGGTAGATGTGGAAATATTGAAGAAGTTAAACAAGGCTTTGAGCTACATGATCTAGTTAAAGATGTCCCTTCTTCTTGCAGGGGGGTTTGATTAGCTGACCTTCAAACCCACCCTTATCCTGTGATTCTATGATTTCACAGCACCGAACTCAGAGATATTGCCTCCGTTTCTCCGCTGCCCAGCAGACCGGGGCGTTTGTCGGGACAGAGGCGCCGTTCCCCGTGCGGCTGCAGTCACCGCCGGGGCCGCTGGGTGGCGCTGGGTGCCCGCGGGAGCGATGCAGCCGCGCATCCCGCTGCAGCCGCTCCTCCCGTTGCAGCCGCTCATCCCGCTGCAGCCGCTTATCCCGCTGCAGCCGCTCATCCTGTTGCAGCCGCTCATCCCGCTCCAGCCGCTCATCCTGCTCCAGCCGCTCATCCTGCTCCAGCCGCGCACCCTGCTCCAGCCACTCATCCCGCTCCAGCCGCTCATCCCACTCCAGCCGCTCATCCCGCTGCAGCCGCTCATCCCGCTCCAGCCGCTCATCCCGCTCCAGCCGCGCACCCTGCTCCAGCCGCGGCTTTCCCGGGAGCCACGGGGCGTCGCTGCCCCAGCCTCTTCCAAGGGCCCTGCACAGCCTGCAAGCGCTCCCGTCCCGTCCGTGAAAGCTCTGGTTCGCTCCAGGGGCAGAGTGTGGCAACGCACACACCGCTGCTTTCACGCGTGCTTGGTGGTTCTGGCATGGCTGGCTCGATCCCCTTCCAGGTTAAAAAGAAAGTTTGTCTGGACACAAATACCATCTGGAATACCATGAGTGAAGATGTTCCTATATGGCAATCACTGAAATATAATGTAGACACATATGCTTTTAAAAGTTTTTTTGCAGCTTCAATTTCTTCACGTATGTAATCGGCATTGCTCCTTCATTCCCAAAGAAACTCTTTTCTTGTAGTAACTACCAATCTTAATGAGCCAAGTACCTTCAGTTATTTTAACCACTGCTGAGTCTGGAAAGACAGCTCACTTGTAAGCAGACAGTGTCAGTGTTACAACCACAAGCAGAAACACTGAGTAAACCATGCTGAGTCCCAGTGGGGTCAGTAGGGCTCCACAGGTATTTTCAGCTTGCAGAAATCTTATAACTAGTGATAGAAGAGCTGGAAAAACACAGCTTCTATCTCAAACACAGCTGAATCCTGGGACCAGAAGTTACCAAAATCATCTTTCTGCTTCTAAACTGAAGAAATAAATACCTTATAAAATGATTGGAGAAAGCTAAATATAAAAGTAATGTACCTCCTTTCAAGCCTTCTTAATCAGGCCAATGAGTCTTAGTACAGCTTTTTCACTTTTACCAAAATTACTTTAAAATCTTAGCACACTGAGGACATTTTTCCCAAAATCATGTAATATTCTTTCACACTTCTAGAACACTAAGCAATTTCTATAAGCTTGACCACACTGTGGCTCAAGTGAGGGCTGCTGTTTTTTTCTGCCACAAGCAACACACTGGAGGAAAAAGAAAGTGAACTATATAAGGGAGATGCTGAATTAGCAGCCAGTGAACTGTTGTAATGATCCATTGCTGCAGCTCTGTGGCCTTGCTATCTTGAGCCATTAATCACCAAAGTTTCATCATCCTCTCTAGCACAGGTCAGTCAGCTGATGCTTAAAACACCATATAATCATGCTGTGCAGGCTTGTGCTTCAGGGCTGAAATTTGGGATTACGATTGAAGATAATCCGTTNTTTTTTTTTTTTTTCTTTTTCTTTTTTTACTTCTTTTATTTCCTATTGCAGAATGTATTTATTTGACTGCAAACCAAGCCACAAGAAGCACAGAAACTCTGTGACCATCCCACTGATTTTGGCTTCCTCTCCATCTCTGCACATTGAGACTGTGAGCTGCACTTCAGTGAAGCTGAGTATTGGAAAGCCAAATTGTCTTACACAACCCCTGTCTGCAATTCAAGAATGATCCTAAGACTTATTTTCAGTTTTCCACTCCAAAGACAGCAGCAGGACTTTTCCTCTGGAGATCCTATTAGAGCTGGAGTTGGTGGGGTTGCAGCAAATATACTTAAAATGCATTTATGTGATTTAGTTTCTGTGCAATTCCCCCCCTACCATGCACTCTCTGCAAAAAGGGCTGTAATTAGTGCTACTCAGTGCACTGTGGATATCTTTATTTAATTAGCGTTGTTAAATTACATGGCAAAAAAAGCAACTCCTCCTCTCCTTTCATGTCCACGAAGGTTCCCACAGACAGCAGAACCAGCATCTTCCTGGGAAGCAAAGTTTTATGACACCAGGCAGGAATTGCATATTCCATAACACAGTACAGATGGGCTCGACAGACTCTGTGTGTGACTGGAGACAGAAGCAAGGGCCTGAGGAGGGCAAACTTCACTCCTTAGAGTCAGGGCTCATACACTGTTGATTTCTTTCAGCCCTGTTGCTGGATCACTACTGCCTTGAACAAGGATTCCTTTTTGTCCTATTTCTACATTTATTTTCAAATACTAAGTTTGGAAGAGGTACAGAGGAGTCATTGTTGAATGTCCAGTTATCACAACAACAGGAGACCTACTATTCAAAACCATGAGTAGGAAGTAACTTTTGAGCACAATTTAAGATTACATGATCTTAAAACATGATGTCTCACTAATGCATCCCACTTTCAGGAAGATGCAGATTCCAGATACTTCATCAAGGTTACCAGCTTGCTTGAGACCCAAATAAAATAACTTTCTTGCAAGCATTTGACCACTGAAGCGGAATTTTTTATTACTGTTGTTTTCTTTACATCAAAGTGACCTTCTTTAAGAGCTATATATCTTTCCCTGGTTTAGAAGTACCACTCCAGCCCATAAGAGCAGTTTTATTCTGCAACAAAATTGTACAGGGCAAGGAAATGAGAGGGGGGTCTTCCCCATCTGGCAGATGATCCTTAGAAGTAGAAAAGAAGATGTGCAGGCTTATGCTATTAAACTTTTTGAGTTCAAATGGGATCCAGCTGTTTGGGATCCACAGCATTCTTGCAGTTTAACTGTTCACAGTATGTATACTTTCGATCCCTTTATTTTTGTTTTCTTTAATTGTTGGGGCCTGAGATCATAAACGCCTCAGTCTTTCAAACGTGAAGTGCAGCTCTTGGTAATTTGTTCTAATCAACTGCAGTAAGAAATGTCTGCTCCATAACCTTGAATGCTTTTTCTCTTCCTTGACAACAGAATAGACTTCTTACAAAAAAAAAATAAACATCTGGTTTGAGTTGAACATCAAATTGCAGTTGCTTTAAGTGCCAACTATTAAATTACCTCAAATGTTTTATGTTTGAACATGATTTTTCAAGACAGCTAAATTTTTTAACTGTAGCACAAATGTACATTTAAAATTGCTTTAGAAGGTTAAATCCCTTGAACAGAGGGTTGTTTTTTATTTCAATCATGTGTAGTTTGGTCACTCTTCTTGCTTTCCATTTACAGAAATTATTATTTAGACAGGTTTTTATACTATCAAATATGTCTCATTAGATGGTAACAGGAAGAAAAGCTTTGCGTAGAACTCAGGGACTTAATTCTAAACTCTGGAACATAGGGAGGTACTGTCAAGACTGTCCAGAACTTACTCAGTCAAGCCAAAAAATCATATGGACCAAGATTACAGCCTGCTTTCTCATCAGGAAGCTAAGCATTAAAACTCACATATAAGAGTTCCCTCATCTGAAAAAAGCCAGCCTTCTTTCCTTATCTAACATTATTTTCTGGAGATGAGTTTTACAGTCTGATTTGCATGACAGCATTTCAAATTTACAGCTTTACATAAATGTTGCTATTTTCCTGAAACTACCCAGTTCTTGATCCACTACATTTTTGCAGGAGAAATTTTTCTTTTATTTTTTTTTTTCTCTAAGTAGGTTTCCAGTTCTCTCAGAGGGATCTTTTAAGATAGAGAACAGTACAATTTG
Source organism: Peucedramus taeniatus (assembly GCA_013400575.1). Lineage (NCBI taxonomy): Eukaryota > Metazoa > Chordata > Aves > Passeriformes > Fringillidae > Peucedramus > Peucedramus taeniatus. Next base: position 150,372 of record WBNO01028762.1, on the reverse strand, counting down.
AACAATTGAAAGCAAATTAAAATGAACAGCAAATTTACTGTTTTGCTAATGCTTGCAATTTCTGTATGACTGGAATTGACAGTGTTGCTGAGGGGCTTTTATGATGTTTCAGGGAGAGGGAAAAAAAAAGAATGTTTTATTCATTGTGAGAGGGCTCTAAAAGGGCACCAGGGAAGTGTAAATGAAAACCATTTTCATATTCCCTTTAGTATTTCTGCAAAACCCTTCTCCAAACCAAAACACAGTAACTACAAGTGCCGCCCAATAATAGCATTGTTTACTTCTTCCCTGATCAAAGTGAAACCACAAGGAGAATTAACTGAAAAAAAATTTAAATTAAAGCACAGATGACTGCAGCTGGACAAATTACTGGCAATTACCCTGGTGACTTCTAAATTGGATGTGACCCAGTGTCAGTGGTTGTCTGTGCTTGTGTTTTCACCAAAGGTGATTGTAATTGTTGTGATGATAGTTACTCCAAGGAGAAATTAGTGATTACAAAGGTGGTGCCACCTGAATAAAGTTTCCATATTATTTAGATGGCTATTCATAATACTGACTGACTTTACCTAGAATATTTCAATTCTGTAACACAGCTCAACTCTCAGATTCACTGAGGAGCACACTGAAACCTTGATCATAATAAAAATCCGCTGAACTTTTCAGGTACTGCATGGGAAAAACAGTGACTCTTTGTGAACTGTAGATAGATAGGAAGAATGACTTAATTTACCAGCTGTTTTTTGCTGAAAGTGATCTGAACAGGTTCAAGGGACACAGGCCCAAGTGATCTTTGAAATCCACCACAGACAACAAAGAGCACGTTTTCATTCCAAAAAACATCTAAACCAAACCTGACTAACCAATCCTGCTATTGCTAGTAGGAAATGGATGCACTTGATTTTCTTCTACTGAACTTCATCAGCAGATATATTCTGGTGTAGATGATTAGGGAAAAAAACAATACATGTCCTCAACCAGCTGTTCTTCTTGTAGCTTGATGAAAATGGCTTCAGTTGCTACTTAAATAATACAAATGGATAAGGATGAAAATGAAGTCACAAAATCACAAGAGGTGAAGAGGTGAAATTGGAAGAGACCTCTGAGGTTATGTAGTCCAACACTCTTCTCAAGCAGGGACACACAGAGCCAGTTACCCAGGACTGTGTCTAGATGGCTTTGAAGTCAATTTCTCACTAATTCTGTTCTCTAAATCCTCTAGTCTGATGAAGTTATTCCAGTTTATGTTACTTATTAGCAAAACCTGCTAATAGAAATTTGCTGATAGAAAACATGATAAAAACTCTGGTTTCCTTCAGTACACTGAAAGAGGTGGCACTTATTAAGGTTCTAGAGGAAAACTGGATGAGGAAGTTACATGAAATTTGTTGCCACAGAAACAACAAAACTTGCAAGAAAAATATTAAATGAGGAGATAAGTCCTGGAGGCAATGCCCTTTCTCATCAGAAGTGCCATAGGGCTTTTAGGTGAAGAAGAAGCTGAGAGAGCTGAAGAAGCACTCTGGAATGTAGTGACTAGCATGGAGTACTCAAAGAGGAATGCAGTCAATTCTGTTTGCACCTCCATATCCTATCAAATAGATATATTCCCAAATACCTACTCAATTACCTAAGACAGTTTTTTAGAAAAGGTGTTTATTACTTTCCTCCCACTTTCTCCCCAAAATCCACCTGTCTGGTTAATGTTAATGGTAAAAAACAAGAAGAACCAATAACCTTCAGCTAATTTTCGGATGAGATATGTTGCTGGTTTTGAAAACTGTTGAAGAAAGCCCCAGCTTCCTCAAGAAGCTTGCTTTCAACCTAATGCATGAGGCTGGACAGGCCCTAAGGATCTGAGGTATGTTACCCTCTTTAAATGTTCTCCTGTTGAAATAATTTGTGGAAACCTATTTCATTTGAACTTATGACATAATAATGGAATAGCAATCAATATCAGAGCAGAATTATTTCATTACTTTACCACCCAAGAGTCTCTAGTCAGTCTTTAAACCAAACATCATCTACTGAACTTCAAATGCCTCCAGCAGCAGGGAGGGTGAAACCTAAGGAAGCTGTTTTTTCTGTGTCTAGGAAAGTGGTTACAAACTGAAAGTTACTAATTTCAGAATTAATATACTTCCAAATTTTATGAAGGAGACATAAACTCATTCACCAATTCAAGTAAGGATATTTGAACAAAGAAGAAAAGAAATGTGTGCTTTTGTATTGGGAAAAAGAATCAAAGTAAAACAGGAAGAAAAGGGTCACAGAAAACTAGATGCCTTAGAAATGTTCCACTGTTTTCTGGAGAAACCATGTACAGTGATAAAAGGCCTTGAGGCATGGAAGTTGCAGACTGCTAGGGCAACTCAAGCAGAGAATACATGTGCCAAGGTTTTTTGTGTCATTCAGTTTTGTACACACATTATCAAATTAATTACTCAGCTTGTTTATAATCTTGATACATCCACTCTGTAATTACGTGCGACAACATCAAAATTCTGAGGAGGTAAATTGTGCATCCCCAAGGATGAACTTGTGAGGAAATGTGCTTGAACTAAGACTTTCAAAGGGGTTTAAATGAGTTGATTTTTAAGCTTCACATCTCTTTTGAAGGAAGGAGAAGAGAAGCTGTGCTCAGGAGAGGGGTCAAAGTTACCATGAGAAAATCTGTCAAGAGAGATGCTGGGAATCCTCACAACATAATTAATCCACTTTTTTCCTGCAACATAACATAAAAGGTTAATGAACACCCAGCCAGAGAGAACACTGTAAGGGCTCTAACAGATGTGCGGGGACAATGTCAGTAAGAAGGAGTTAAGGGAAAAAAATAGAAGGAAAAAAGGGTGAACAAAAAAAGAGAAGGAAAGAGAAAGAAGCAGAAAAAGCCAAAAGAGCATAAGGGTTGCATTTCAAGAAATGTATGTATGTTTGTGCTCCCTTCTCTCTATCCTGAGTTCCAAAAATTCAGCTACTATTTTGGACATCCAGTACAGTGTTCTCCTTCAGTCAGCATCTCTGGCCCTACAGAGCCTGTAGGGGTTTTGGCTCTTACCAAGCTCTGACTCTGAGTAGAAAAGAAGGGAGATTCAAGAAGGAGAGGTACATGCAGAAAATCTCCACAGTGCCTGCAGTGAGTAGCCTGACTGTTTGAAAGGATGATTAAGTAACTGTGTGCCTTGTGCTCTTCTCAGTGCTGAGCCCGCGACATGCTCCAGGGGTATGAACCACTGCCAGTCAAACTCTCTGTCTAGGAAACTCCTTCTCCTGAGGCTAAATCTTCCCCCAAGAACTTTTCTACCAATCTGGACAAGTCAGCTGCAGCAGGGAATTTCTCCACACCCTGCACTTTGCACTGAGATCTTGTATGAGAGCAGAGGAAGAAGATCACATTCATACTGGAGCACCACCTACAGGACTCAATTACCTTCTTGGTTTGTGGCTGAAATAATAATTGAGTTCAAGTTTAATTCTATGTACCTGTCCACATATCATGATGTCTCTTACCAGTAGAAGAGAACTCCATGATAGTACACCTTCACTTGTTAAAAATTCTCTTATAGCATCCAGGCAACAGCAGCATCACCCTGATGGGAGCTTACACATAGACCTCATGCAGCAATGCAAGTTTCTTGGCTTTCAGCAGCTTTAAAGAAATTGCTTTTATTTCCAAGAAATGTGATATTTGTCATTACTTGTAATTTGACAGCATCAACCCACAGCTGCAAGTCTCATGCCAAGAGACTGGGAAAGCGAGTGCAACGTACAGCAACCTGTTCAGGGAGAGAGAGAGAAGCAGAAATGCTGTATGGCAAAGATGGAACTTGGCTGAAGAACCTCTCCTTCCAGCTGCCCCAGAGCCAGGAAGAGTCTGTGATCCTATTTAAACTGCCTTTAGACCTGCTTACTGCTATGATACTTTGCTGACAGAGACAGCAGCCTACAGTGTATATGGACCCTATTTTTTCAAGAGAATTCTGTCCTCAGTGGACTCTGACTACTCAGTGCACAGACAGGCAAGCGGGGTTATGGGGTGGTGAGAGAGTTGAAACACTCCTATTCCTTTCTTCTAAAAAAGCCCAGGCAAACAGGAAGATCTGTCTCCTGTCTGTTAGACAGAGATGGAAGAATGAAACAATTCAGCTGGCCAAAACAACCCTAAGAGCACTTTTGGCCTTGAATTTTCATAACACGGTCAAAGGTTCTGCATGCTGCTACCCTTTTTTCCTCACCAAGCCCTTGTTTGGCCATCATTCTTGTGGTCACTGAAGCTTTGTCTCCAGGCAAAATCTCCCTTTTCTTGTTTTCCCATCCCTGCCTACTGGCTACACAACTGGCCTGAAGCTGCAGTTGGTCTTCTGGGCTCCTTGCCCACATACGGCTGTGGTGGAAATCTCAATGTCTTCGTGCCTTCCCACTCTTCTTGCAGCTGCTCCCCTCTGGAAGGAGGAGGAAGGGTGCCCATGGCATCCCATCCACCTAGGAGAAGCCTGCAAAAGCTAAGCCCTTGCACACAGGGAAAGACTCAGAGATCTGAGTGTGCTTGGACATAAGGCAACAGCACAGAGCGAGGCACCATGGAGGCAGGCTGCAACAGGTAGAGAATCACCTGTGGTATTAAACAACCGGCTTGAGCAAACCAAACCAAGCAATCCCTACTGCACAGAAGGTCTGACTTAACCTTCTTAAGTGAGTCCTTGGTGTGCAGACCTACTGCATAACAATGCAAATCATTATAACAGGTAAACATTTGCATTCATCCTCTCATCCCTGAGGACTGCCTTATCTGTTCACCTTTTAGAGTGGGATGTCCTTTGATCATAGACCTATAATTTGCTTAGTAGAGCTGACTGTTCCTATCGTTTGTGCATTGTAGGATGCAAATAAACAACCTAGTTACCTTGCCAACAAGCAGCAAGCAGCAGCAACATATATTATCAGTAGTGTTATTACCCAGCATGTTCTGGATGGACAGATGGAGGGGATGAGCATGCACCAGCAAACAGGACTGTCATTTTAACAGCATTCTGGTTTGTGCCAGCTTAACCTTACAGGGAAACTACAATTTGTTTCCCTCCCCCAGCTTTGCTTAGCACACAACAAACAAGGGAGTCACAGAATAACCAAGGCACAAGGAACTTTGAAATCCACACAGTGTTTTAAAGAAATATGTGAAAAAAAAATATTTAAACCCAGTATGTTTATATGCAACAAGAACATTGATACCAAAACTGCAGTCCACTGGGACATTCACCCCCTAAGAAATAGCTTTTGAAATAAACTCATTTCTCATAATGTTTTCTAGTCCTTTGTTTTTCTCTATCCCCTCCAGTCTTATTTCTGCTTGAGATTGCCCTTGTCAGGGCAATCTAGACAGTCTTCAAGAGGTGCCAAATTACAGAGACCTCAGGTTTTTCACAGTTAGTTGTTCTTTCCACTGCTGGACTCTTCTAAAGCAAACAAGACTGAATTAATATGTTTTTACTGTATCTGTTGCTCTGCTCTGCTGTTTCCCATGGCCTAGCAGAGGAAGTGTGATTGCCAAGTGTTTTCTCATTTTGTTTAATCTGATACAAAAGGTCACCTCAAGTATCCTTTTGGTATTTGCTCCAAAGCTGAATGTAAGCGGTGGCAGCCCCAAGAAGTATTCATGTTGCTAAACTTCAGAAATATTTGGGGTTTTAGATACAAACAGATGTTTCCTTTTGGTAGCTTGATTTTCCGTGTGATATTCCAAGAAGCATAACGGGTGTAGCTGAATCACAGATGAATATTTTCTGGAAATCAATTAGTTTCACACACTGCTTCACCAATTATGAGAGTATAACTTCACAGTTATGTGAAAGAGATAAACAATTGATTTGTTTAATGAGATTTCTATTTAAATGGACCACCAATTCTTCTCGATATCCACAGCTAAATTTTGCAGCAGAAGCAGGAAAACAGAAAAATTTGCTCAAGTTCAGGTCCGATGTAGATCCATCAAAATTAGCAAAAACTGGGCTGCCTTGGGGTCAGTTGTTCTACACCAGTTTGGCACAATGTATTTGCCACAATAAAACAAATAATTCTAGGAATAACTATGTAATCTGGAGAATTCGTAAACAACTGTGGGTTTATGCTCTAATCATGTAGTTTAAATTTGCTTTTAATAAATAATAAACATAACTTCAGTTATATCCAGTGCTGTTCTCCAAAACAATCCCTTTTGCAAAGTGATATATAACGTCACTTAATATTAAATGTATGGTTAATAAAGTCTTCCTGGATATACTGAGAGGGCTCTGTCCCTCAGGAAAATACATGCCATTCTGACCTTTTCAGACACAAAGTATGTGCTCTTTGGAAGTTTGTATTTATGGGCCAGACATAATGACTTTACATGGAAAAGATGAGTCAGGAAAACTCCACTTACTTTTTCAGAAGAGTAAATTGACCCTTTGAGGACACTGAAAGGGCAGAGGAATTATGAAACAAAGGTTGTTTAAAATGTTTCAGCATTGCAGTTAAGCAGATAAAGCATCAACTCTAACCCCTGACTTCAAAACACAGAGGTCATGACTCAGTTTTGGCCGCTCTGCTGTAATGACCCAGTTGCCATAATCCTGATGTTTAGAAACCTGAAAAGGCAAAGAAGGAGAGGACATGGACAAGGCCTATTATACAGCAGAAAAAAAAACCCAAACCAAAACCCAAGAAGCAAATCAACTGCCAAAGTCTTCTGAGAAATGCAGGCTGATGCCAGCAGTGCACAGAGGGGTGGCATGGGACAGAGGGAGAGCGCTGCTGGAGACACCAGCAAGAGAAGCTGCCTAAAATGAAATGAGTGCCTTAGAGAATTATGCCAGATTCAGAATTCCTCTTTATAATGTATGAATTACTCTTGTTTTGAATATTCAGATTCCTGAACAAAAATTAATTTCTTACTTCTTGTCTGATTTTGATCACTTTCTGTCCAAAGGGCACTGTCTGAACAACAGGAACTATGCAAGCTCTTTGAAGTGAAAACACACACAGGTGATAAAAGCTCTACCACTGGCCTGTATGTCAGGATTTTACCTCTGTCTGTCAAGAAATGTAAGAAAATAGTTTCAACCGAAATGAAAAGACCACAAACACAGAACAGGAGAGGTCCGACAGCTTTTCCCTCTCAGGAGGGGCAGCAGTTGTTCTGAAGAATCAGACCAAATACATCACATAGATCACTGGGGCTGTCTGCCTGCATTATTGTCAGCTGAATGATAAAGCTTTAGGCAAGAAATAGGTTTCCTAAATCCATAATTCCTCTTTTCTTGTACTTTATTGATACTGCATAAAAACAATACCCAATATCTGTACTTGCTACGCTGGAGAAAAATGCAACGTGAGTGGCTACAGAAGAACCACAATGGTCAAAACACAATGCAAGAGGTATAAAACTTGACACCTCATTAGAGACCTCAAAGAGAAACAAAAAGCAACTAATAGTGATATACAGGGAGGATAACAGGAGAGACACAGTGGGAGATACAGGGAGTATACACATGAATTTGAACAGCTATCTATGTAATGACCATAATGTTCACCTTGGATGCCTCTCGAAATCTATATTTTGTATATTTTGTAAGGCAACATATTTTCTAAGCACCTCCAGCTTCTCAGATACATTGGATGCTCAGCATCCTTAAACACATATTCCAGTCATTCTTACTGTACTAATCCAAAAGCCTCTAGAAGGTGGAGAAGCAAAATAAAATAGGGAAGACAACAAAAAACATTTCAAGGGAAAAACCCCACAATATAGTAACTTTTAAGTCCTAAAGTATAAAATCAGTTCTAGTGATGTTTTTCACATGCTCAGATTTTTGTAGTGTTCCAAATCTGAACAGCCAAATGATTATTCTAGTGCATACATGTTTGAGTCCTGCCACCACTCTCACTTCTGGTAGACTTTGGCAAATGTAGTATATGGCAAAGCTCTAATCCATCATGGTTTTACCACGAGGGTGTGGGGGTGTGTGTGGGAAACAAAAATAAAAAAAACCTGTTCTGATTGTTAGAGTTTGACTGTATTTGGAAGGTTGGAAAAATTGTCAGTTCTCCTGTTTCATAAGCAACTGCATACCTCTAGGCCTAAGAGGTTGAAAATTAAGATGATTTTCTACCACAGTATAAGTGAGAAGGCTAAAAGTAAAAACTCATAAGTGAGAAGGATAGAGATTTACAGATACAGCTGTGCTAATTGGAATGGTGGGTGATTTTAGCAGGTTGGATAAAAGCATTTGATCAGACTGAAATTTAGGTATGCCTCAGGTGCACTTGCAAGTGCCAATAAAAACAAATGAACCCAACATCTGAGTAGATCTGTATCACTGCAAGCTAACAGTTTGGAATTCATTAGTATTTTCTGCCTGGGACTTATTCTAAATACTTCTGAATAAAATATATGAGAGACTATTTGAAAGTGCACCCAGTTATATACTACAGACACCTCAAAGAGCTGTTAACACCTTCAGCAAACTGCCAGTTACTTCAGTCTGTGCTGACTTCAGTTTTACAGAGGAAAACTAAGGAGACTTCATCTTCAAAAATGTCAGGTTTCTGATGCTCCCTTTAGTGTGAATACTATTTATAACTCTCCAGTTACCAAATCAGCTTGGGTCAATACATATGATACAGAATAAATAAAGTTCTTAGCCATTCTTGTGACAAAGATGCTGAGCCTGAATCTCTTTTCCATTTTAGCCACAGAAATGGAAGCTAGGGATGTCTTTATTTTCTGCTGGACCTCTACAGTCTCAGGTTCTTAGGGATATATTCTAGCAGGAAAACCAAAAGGCTCTGCACTTTATGCAGCAGAATAGTATCAGTGGGATCCCAGTGAACCATTCCAATCACAAATAATTCCTGAACAAAATAACTTCCATTCAAGCAGGATTTACTGAAAATTCAATACTCTTTCCTTTTCTTACTAAGAACAGACTGCATTTTGGCTGTTATCTGTAGGCTGTAATTGGTTGTTATCTCTTATTTCAAAACAGATAAAAACAAACCAAAACAAACTCCCATTATACAGAATTTTAAAATGAGGTAGGAAAAAAAATAAACATCTGCTGGCCTGAACACCCCAAATTTCTTGAAAAAAAACCCTGTGTCAAGGAGGGAGATGCTGGGAGAAGGTAGTGCTACACCAGGAAGAGCACTCAGGTGGAAGGCACAAGTAGAACTGTACAGCAAGGATCCCAGCACCTTCACCAGGGTTACAGGAACTATTGGGAAGTTCCAGATTTTTGGCTTATTTACTACTTCAATCATTTTCATATTGAACTCAGTGAGTACAGATACCTCTGAGTTATTTCTGCCACCCTTGCATTAAAAAGTTGCAACAGAGTTTTATACTGCCAATACCTAATACAGGAGTGATGCTGGGAGAAAGAAAAACCAAAAAAAAATGACAAAATGTTTTAAATAATATGGTTTTAAGCAAAAAGAGAAAGAGGAGAAATTTGGTTCAGGGAAAATTAATTAATTAATTGGGCCCTTATGGTGGTGTCTTTAAATTTCCGAGTTACCAACTTACAGCAACGCTCGTGAAAAATTCTCCCTCTTTGGTAATTATCAGCTGAGACAGACATTTCCATGTCAGTTAACACTAAAGTTCATCTCTCCAAGTTGATCAGATCTGAGAAGTTATGTATTTCTTTTTAAGACTAATGTCTTAGAGAGCACAGTCCTCCAATACAATTAATTCCATCACCACAGACCTATTACTGATGGATACCTACAATTAGAGTCTTGAAGTCTTTTCACTCTCATGGAGTGAAAACAGAAGAAGGATTAAGCTGAAAAAAAAAAGGCAAGCTAGAACATCTGCTGTATGTACTGAGCAGCACTCCAAACTGTCTTTTAAGTCTAACATATGCTCCCTGTCTTGCAGCATGCTTGTTCAAGATTTAGATTGTGACATAGTAACGGCAAATAAACCATGCTATCCTTCAGTTATAAACAACATTTTTTTTCCTGAAACCATTCTTTTCCTGAGAGTGTTCCTCTACAGTGAAACATTTTTTGACCTTTCATCTGATTGGTATCACTACTGTGTATCCCCCTCTACTTCAAATTGTTTTACAGCAGTCAGATTGAGGTTGCTACAGCGCTGAGCAACTTTAAAATTTTAACTTCAATATTTAAATATATAGCAAGATGAGGAAAATAAATGGTACAATCATAGATATGTCAATGGTACAATGACAGATGAGAGGCTAAAGATTGCACTAAAATATGGATTTGGACATATCAAAAGAGGTCTTTCTTACTGTCAGGATTAAGTACAGCAGTGTAACAATGAATCACAGATACGATGTCAGTGAACTTTTCTGGATCCAGATAGGATACACGTGTATCTCCATGTAATATAATTTGTGAACAAATGCCAATCTTGGCTCTTGTTGGCAAGGAATTAAATAAGAACACCATGTAACTATTTACAACCTTCCTACCTTCTTCATGTTCCAGGGTAAGAATATTCCTTTCTTGACTTAAAACTGACATTTAGGTTTATTTCAAAGACAACACTGAACTATTTGTCCCTTAGGAGATAAATCAATCTCTCAATGAGAAAACTTGTCTCATTATCGTGCCGTATATGATTTCTATCTATTATATTTATCCAGGCCTTTTTCAGCTATTCAAATTACTTCTAAATATTTACTACAAGTAAACAAACATGCACTGAACTAATGACAATGAAACAAATTGCACACATGAGAAGCTAAGTGAACCAGGAAAATGCTGGCTAACAGGATTCTTGCCAAGGACTTCACAAAAAGCTTATCTGCTCTATTTCCTTGAATTCTTGTCTTATAGTCAAGTGGGAGTTTTTTGTTGATTTTTTTTTGTTGTTGTTGTTTTTGTGTTTTGTTGGTTTTTTTCTTTTTTTTTTGTAGTCTCACATGGCAAAGCAAAATGAACTAGGACTAGCTTAGATTGATGTATAAGGTGCTACACTAAGATTACACTAAGATATTTGCCATCACTAGAAGGCACAGCTGTGACTCTGCACGAATGTTTTGTTGGGCATTCATTCTCACAGTACTCTAAAAAATAAACCACTCAATTCACAACCTCTGAGCACTTGCTACATTACAAAGTGCTATGCATATGTTGACTGACAGATTGCTTTAATGTTTGTTCAGATTCTCTCTTGGTACAGGTTCCACGTGGGTGGATCTCAGAAGGGCAAAAAAGTATTTTGAAATACTTAATATACACAAAATTGAAGTATTTGGGCAAAAAAAAAAAAGTGATTAGAGATTATGTTTGTCTGGACATTAAAAAAACCACCTCAGTAAAGTAAAGAACAGGATTATGCCTATATCTGAAATCAAGAAACACCACAATTTATTAGCCAAGGACTGCTTTACTTGGCAACAGCTTCAAATGCACTTTGCAATGAAAAATCAGGTTATACTTTGGTGAGAATAAATACTTTTAACAGTACGCCAACTTTCTTTTTCACACTCAATAGCTTCTGAGATTTATTTATGTGAGGGTCTTCCCATTTCTGGACAACAAACAGTTTGTTTCTACAACATAGAATTATTAAATCTAGATTATCAAACTATAAATAAATGTAAAAATCCAACAGCAAAGGAGATGTGTGTCACAGCATAAAAGCTCATAAAGTCTCTTTAAAGTGTCAGATTCCTCTTTGTTAGTAAATATATCTATTATGTTTGAAACAGTTTTCTTCCAACTATTTATTCATACTGTATTATTAATTCTAATTCTTATGGTCTTGTTTGTAAAAACAAATGAGATATCAATCTATTTAAAAAGACTTATCAAGGAGCATCTCTATAAATAAAGTCATGTACAATGATACTAAGATAAATATTTGTGTTTAAAGACAATTGACTATTTTTCTACAGGAATTTAATTTCTATGGGAATTAAAGTATGCACTTGAGAAAACTCAACTTTTTATGGAGAAAAACACAATAGCAGTATTTGGACAGGCTGCCAAGACAATGCTATATTTAGCATGGAGCAAAAAGGACAAATTCAACATCCACACACTGTTTTCTAATACTTATTCCTCATTTCTACTTAGAAAATACCAGATTATAGATTCAACATTTATAAAAAAACTTGTCTCAAAGGAGTTGCCCACATGAAAAAAGCAAGTACATCCCTATGCATGCATAATTTGTCTGAATTAATTCATTTTAATTTAAAGAAAAAAAATTTTAAACCAAAGCTTCACTCATGGACCTTAACACAACATTCGTACGCTCTTGGTGGCCAGAAAAACATGAATTAGTGGGAGCAGCCAGGTTTTCCGAAATCAAGTAGTATTTCTCTTGTTCACTGGTGGAGTTTTCTACAAATATGTATACTACCATGGAAACAAATGATTTTTGTAGATTCATCCCCTACAATCAGAATGCTAGTTTATTAGTTAAACGAATATCCTGATGAGTAGACAAATAAATATCCTGGAGCAGACTTTTTTTTCCCTCCCAAATCCTCATTTTTCCAATCTCTTCCAGGAAAGAGCAGAAAGGAGAAGGCACAAGAGACATGCATACTTTACCCAGTCCCTTCTTCTAAGGGTTCAAATGTTGATATTTTAAAATGTGCACTTGCAGTGCGCTGTGAAAAGTAAATGCGCACAGCATAAAGAAATCAACAGTTTTATAAAAAACTGTGCTAGCTCAGGCTCTGATATTCAAGCAGTGCTTTTTAATGAGGGGCATTCATCCACATACAGACATTCATTGACACCATTGTACCTCTGTTCTCTCCAGATTGTTTCTCTCTAGCCCCATGCTGTAACGTCAATGTTCCTAGGATCTTAAAGAGAAGTTCTAAGCATTTTCAGTTCTGCAGATCATTAATAATTTCCAGTAAAGTTACATCACCTACAGGATGTAGGATTTTTCTCTATGTGAATAGCCTAGATTTTCTTAAGACTGTGGGCAAACTGAATGTCAAGACTAACTGAGATTGTTTAAGCAGCTTCCCATCTTTGACTGTTTTTTCCTGCCTCTGAACTCCACACCCAGTGCTTGTGTGAATTAAACAGAATCAAAGAAACTGAGCTGGATGAAAAATAGGGGAGAGGGGAGGTGCTAGGAAAGGTTATTTTCCAGAAGGATCAGTTTCACAGTTCACCTTCCAGCTGCACAACCAACCATGCCAGCTGGATGAAGTCAGGAATTGAAGAGGGGGAGCAGGACGTGACAGAGGCTGCCAAATCAGGCAGTGCTGACACTAGGGAAGCCCTGGTACCTCTTGCAGACTCCCCAGCAGCAGCCCACTTAATTTGATGGGGCAGTATTTTGGTGATTTTCAATCTTTGATATATACCATGTTCAGTAATTACTCAGCAGAACAGTACTCAGCTCCCTCTTCCCTGAGCTGCATGGATTCCATGAGAGGACACAACAGTAGAACTCTTATTTCTGCTTGAAGGATAAACATTTTGAGTACAAACTGAGGGCAGATTCATCCATTTAGAAAGGGCTGTTTTCGCAATCATTCTTTAGAAAGGAGCTTACTTTAAAAAAGACCCAAATGGATATAAATACTACTGGTAAAAACAGAGCCATGTTATATTTACATTTTTCAGTCATTCAAGGTCAATGACATTTCTTTCCTCAACCACCTGCTAGTACAGTTCCCTCCCTGCAAAGATGCTGCAAGTAATATCTAAAGACAAAGTCTAGAAGTATTCCTAGAGTTACAGAAGTTGTGGCTTTTAAAAAGTCAACAGCTTCATTCTGTTAACTCTTTTTGTTGTTGCTGTTGTGCAGATCAATGTATCTACTTCTCCTAGGCCTGAAGAAAAAAGCCAGTTCCATTTCATTCTAGCATTTCTCCAGATGTTTGCAACAATTCAAATAGAAGCAGTGAATTCCTAATTAGAAAAACATGTATATTCTGAACAAGACACGCTGATATCATTAGCCTGATAATACTGAAAAACCCTCAGAAGTGTAACTTCCAATGAGCATAAACTACTGGTATGATCCCGAGCACTCATTTTTTCTTAATTTTCCTCATAAAGGATCAACAGTTCACTGATGTAACAGCACCTTATTAGCCTGCCTTGAGACAGCGGTCTACCCCTTTCAGAACTGCCCGTTTTAGTTATTTTACTGTTTGCACTGTCCAAACATATTAAAAACAAAACAGGAAACATGATGTATGTTGTTTCATATCAAAAGATATGAAAGAATGACGAGACACTGTCAGTCCTCATGCTCATAAAACAAAGAAGCTACCACCAATCTATGACTGAAGAAGGATGCATTATGAGATATGAGGTAAGACACAAATTTTCTTTCAGCAAATGGATTTATTGACAATTGACTATAACCATGTACAGCATCTATGCATCTCCCATTGGAAGAATATCCAGTGATAGAGCTAACGTTAGTGTGATACACAGCTTTACTCAATAATCCCACTGCATTTCTAACAACAAACAGTGGTGTATTCCACAATCATAAATGGCCAGAAGAACCCAGGTGTCCAAAAGAACAGAAATTTTAAATTCTTAACAAAAAAAATGAAACATGATCCTGCATTCCCTCAATTTTAATTCCATTCAACATGGTGTCTATTGCAGTGAATTTTAATCTATACACTGACAACAGAGTTTGGCCCCTGATATTTATGAAAACTACAGCCTGTCAAAATGAAATCCCAAAGGATTTCTTGCTACTGACCCAAGAAACAAGACTTTGATTTTTCCTTTCGCCATGGAAAAGACAAAGATTAAGGCAAATGATCTCTACACTCTCTCCCTCAGAACATAAAGTCTTTTCTCTCTATTCAGTCACTGAACTCCAACTGAAGGTACCAGTTACTATGGTATCTTTTGTAAACACTTGTTCATCTGAAAAAAATGAAAAGAAAAAAAAAAAAAGAGAGAAAACCTCCAAATTCCTTACTTGCGATTATGGTAATAAACAACTTGTAGTCACGAACACCTCGGGTCAGCAATGAATGCATGATATTGAGACAAATGTCTCAATAGTACACTAACACTTCCTTCAAGCCATTCAGTTCCACAAGAGTTCATCTGAGGTTGCACATTAAATTCAAAGGAGCAGAAGTTGTATCAATGGTCTCAACAATTTATCAAACTCCATCTAAAACATTTGCATTTAAAGTGCAATCCTGATTTGGACCTCTTTAACTAGCTCATTTGTAGACCACACAGAGAGAATTATTAATGTAAACTAAACCACCATATTTTGTAATAACAGAACCACATTCTGTAAATATTTAGGAAAAAGTCTGAGAAGTAGAGAGCAACTGACCATAAAATTATTAGCATTGCTCTGAAACCAAAAGCAAAATCCTAATTAAAAAAAAAAAACCCACAACAACCAACAAACCAAAACAACCCAAACATTATATACTACTGCGTAAGGGTTTAACTCTAGCATTACTCACTCAGCTACACAAAACATATAATCTAGATTAATACACAAAATGTTTTATTTCACAGTGAGGTACATAAAGCTTCTAACTTTAGTAAAGCTAGGAGAGAATTGCCTGTTAGGATAGAGATTGTTTCACATTCCTGAAATATTCTCACCTATTATTGTTTCTGAAGTAAGGCACCAATGATTATTTATCCATCAATAGTTCACCTCTGCACCCACCCATTTAGAAATGAAGATGGATTATGTGAGGGTCAGCGATCTGCTGACCATCATGGACCCAGACAACTACAGCACACATTAATGTGTACAAGTACCAATCAGTATTTATTCAAAAACAATTTAAAAATAACTCATTTGTAAACATTCTACAAAAATCTGTTAGTTTTTTCTTAGTGGTGTCAGAAATATATTCCTGTAGAACTAACCAGCTGCATTATTGTTTCTTGTTTACAGAAAAGGATAAAAGCACACTTGTGCACATTAAATTGCCTCACATTCGGTTTGAGTTGAAACGGCACAGCCTTCAAACTATTCAGCAAAACCCCCTACATTTCCAGCCCTACAGACAGCCCTGGCTGCAAACAGTTCAATGAAAAGCTGATCCTCGATCCAAACTTTTGATTAGGAAGGACTGGTGCCTTGGAAAGACCTGTTCAAAGCTCCTCACACATCGCCAGGCCGCTCACTGGAACTTGTTCCCAACCTGCAGTCGGAGGAAACCACCTGCAAAAGAGCACACTTAAATGAACAGCTCTGAGTTTCCTTAAGGGAGGCACTGGCTGCTTTTGGCAGTAGCTCCTGCCGTGTGCTCCTCGTGGCAAGGCACAGCTACCGCCTGGCAGGGCTTTTCCTTGGGTTGGCGACCATTCCTAACAAAACGGTGAGGTGCCGGCAGAAGTAAACCCGTCCCACAGGCAGCCAGAGCCCCGGCCCGCAGTGAGGGTGGCTGAACGCAGCCATGGAGCCGCACCATCCCCTCAGAGGCCGCGACCCCTGGGCCCGCGGGGCGGCGTCCGCCTTCCCCCGCCGCGCTGCGGCGGCTGCG
>WBNO01028762.1:83907-131678 GCA_013400575.1 Peucedramus taeniatus | reverse complement strand
CAGGGGGGCGGCGGGCGGAGCGGGGAGCGGGAGAAAGACGAGCTCCGAAAGTTGCCGAGAAAACTCAGCGGAAATTCGTACTTCCCACACTGTGCCCTGGGGGACCGGAGGATCGGATGGAGCGGGGGAGAGGGAGGACGGCGCGGCAGGGGGCGGGGGGAGGAAGCCCGCGGCCGGTCCTGGCTCGGCTCAGCCCCGGCAGCGAGCAGGGGCGCAGAGTGGGAAAGTAGGAATTGGAACCGGCTGTGGCTGCCTCTCAGCCACATGGGTTGCAGATAGAGCTGCTCATCGGGGAGGGGGAAGGGAACAGAAGTAAACTAGACGTCGTCTGCCCACCCCATCTCTTTTTTTTCCCCTTTGTATTTAGAAACCTGCCAAAAGCAATAGTTACGGTTTACCATGGGTTGAGGACTTTTCTTTGTGTTGAGCAAACGGCAATCAGAGGCCTAAGCCTCCTGCAGTACATAAGGGAATGAATTTTCATTCTTTCTCCGCATCGTCCTGCCCAGTGGGTTCTCGAAAACTCTGCCAGTGAGGATGCAATTGAACATGGCTCCAGCTCCATGAGAGGTTCGTCAGAATGATCCAGATGTTCTTCAGAAATTCCCGTTTTAACGATTCTTCTTGCTCAAGAACAAATTCAGAGCAAAAGGAAGGTGATGGAAAGCGTACTGAAAACGAAACATAATGGGTACCCATCCTTTCAATTACTTGCCTTTCCCTTTGGCATTTTTTGTTTTTCTAAGTCACCAATCGAGTAAATAAGTGCCTAAAGGCAGGTGTAAATGCCTAAATACTTAGGTACATAAGATATCCAGGGATGATGAGGGAAAGAGGGTAATGATCAGACTACTGTGTTGCAAATTTAATAAATATGTTGGAAACTGTTAGCGCATGAAGTTGTATACAACTGCACACACTTAGAATACTTTCCTGCACTAAAGCTGTGGACAAACCCTGGTTCTTTCTCTTAACAAAAGGCAGAATTTAGATAGCTTTTGTAGGAGCCTTTTTTCTCTTTTAGTGGCTGTGTCAGCATGAGCAGGTAGCATGAGTGGCACTTTGTGATAAGGCCCTGTTGTCTGCTTTCATCTTACTTTGATCTAACTCTGATTTGGTCCTCAGAAATCTTGCAGGCCTTTTCTTAGCTTCCCTTGTTTTAAATTTGTGTCCTAAACTGTTGATGTTTTCTGAATGTGGTCTCAAGAGGCTTGTTTACTTCTTGAATGAATTAGAAAGTTTCTGTTTAAATTATTTGTGACTGCTGTATTTTGAACATGCTTAATTAGTAAGATGTTTTTTCCGGAAATCAGTCTGAATAAGTTGCAGAAAAAGAATTTTTTGCTAGCCTTTTTTATTCATTTTCCAGGTTACTCAGAAACCTGTCCAGCCCATTCATGATTCGAATGACCATGGGTTAAGAATCCAAAAGTTTTAGCTCAGTCTTTTCCTTATTGACTATTTTTTCACTTTTCAGCTTTTTCTTTTCCATACATCACATCGTGTCTAATACTCAGGAAAAAAGCAGAGATATGATTTTGTCTGCAAAGATTCCGTGTTTCTTTGCTCACTTTTGAAGCCCCCATAGTTCAGAGAAAGGCATCCTGGCTCTGAAAGTTTTCTTTAATTCTGAGCAAAGACTAGCTGACTAGTGGCACCTTTGCTTAACTGGAGTGTACCTTAAATAGTAGAATTTTAGAAAACCGTTAAACTATTCTGTATAATTCTATTACTTTGGGTTATTCTTTTGAAACATGGCTAAGCTTATAAGGGAAATTTATTAACTGCCCTCCCTGTAGAAGCACCATAGATATTTTTCTAGTCATATGTCATTGCTAATACTAATAAAAGTTTAAGTGAGATTTTGTCCTATGTATTGTTTTTGATTTATGCCTGCTGAAACTTAGCCATTATGATTATTTTCACTGTATTTGAGGAATTGTAAGTGGCAGTAATTAAAAAAAAAATAGAATAGTGATTCTTAGGAGGCAATTCATCACACACTTGTTCTCACACTGAAAATATTCTAGAAACAAAATAAACAATTGCAAAGGATTTAAAAAATAATTCAAGTAGGGAATTTAATATTCAAAATACATTAGAAACACAGTTGTTGAGATGAAAGATGCCACATTTGTTTCCTTACTTTGGAAGAGGAACTTTCCCATTGCTGTAGTTCTTGTTTCTTATCCAAGCACACAATAAAATTTTAATGCATGATTGAGAAGTAGTAATCTTTTTATACCCCAACCTACAAAAGCATAAATCCACCTATGAAAAAATGGGTAGAGGGAGAATTAGAAGTAACCTATTCTTAAAAGCTTTAAAGGTTACCTTAAAACTCACCTTCATGGTTAAGGTTTGAAGTCTGAGGACTTTGAAAGGCCAAGAAAAAACAGCGAGATCAGAAATACCATCTTTCCACTGAGACATATCTATTCCTATGATAATTATGAGGGAACTGACCTTAAATAAGGTATTGTTTCATAGCTAAATTGTAACCATATGTTTGTTATACCTAATACCTCTGATTTTCTTTTTTTGGTTTGTTTGGGTTTTTTTTTTTCCAAGAGATATTTTTAGGCACTGTTGAGAAGACTGGAGATTGAAAGTGAACACATATTTATAGGCAAAATGCAAAATGGAGTGAAATAATTTGCATGCTCAATGTCGCCTATCCAAGCATACACTGACTGTGGCAATGCCCACATGAGAAATTTCCATTAAATAAAATTATTATTTCTTGACTCCAGAATAAGAGAACTGGTGCTGAACTGGTACATTTAAGGGCTAGTATCTGATAAATTTATGTAGTTGCCAGGAATGGTAACTATTTATCTGGAGCCAAATTTCAAAAGAGGAATATTTTGACTGGTCTATACAACTTTTCTGCCCTCTGCACATTACAAATGTTTTCATCTGTACTTGTAAAAAGTGTTTCTAGAAGTGTCAGCTTTGAACTTTCTCACCAAACTAAATGGCTTCATAGAAACTATTTTCAACCTTAGTGTCAGAATTCCCCTTTAAATGAATAAAAGTTTCTGTAAGTTGATATAGCAGCGTGTTTAGTTGGTTACAATATAAGAACTTAATTTGAAGTTATTTGACTTACACTGTCATAGGAAGTTGTTATAGACATCATTACTCCATGGGTCATGCCAAGTTCCCCTGAAGTAAGAAGAAAGGAAAATGAAGATACCCCACCATTCCTGTCTTCTAGCTGATGAAATGTCACTGTACGAATCTATACTTTTATAGTTATTTTTTTTCTTTTCAGAGAGATAAACAGCTTGCTGGGCATTGTGAAGTATTAACAAAACAGGTTCATACACCATTTTTTTTTATTGGCTCCTACAGCCCATGGATTAAAGCACTTTTTAAATGGTCATCAGTTTTTTGATATTGCATATGTTAGTGGAATATGTATATATATCTGTAGATATATAGATATATATATGTGATGCAAATACTATAGTGTATGAAGAATAGGAGAATTCTAGTGCCAAAAGTGCTACCTTTTTTCTTCAGAATTGCACAAACAGTTCACCTATATTGTGTAATTTAGGTTGGTTGTGCTTATTGTAAATAATTAAAATTTTAAATAAACCTTTTCCTGATACCATGGTTTGTGTGTAATGAAATGTCACTAGCTGCATCCAGTTCCTCAGGAATAAAGCATGATTCTCAGGCCAGCAGTTAGTATTGCATGCCTGTCCAGCTCCACAGGATGAAATCTACCAGATGTTTTATTGATATCTGCGCCTATCAGCCATAGAAGTCTGTGGCCTACAAAACTCTGCTGCAAATATCTTCAATCTTTTCAGAATAAACATCTGAATAAAGTATTTGTGGTTTTTTGACATATGATACCAGTCTAGACATGCATTTACCATTGTGTGTGTGCTTTGTCAAGCAATCAAACCCCACTGGATTTTGTATAGTGTGGGATCTGCCTCTTTGACTTCCTCTGGGCAGGTGGTTCCAGGACTTTGTGTTGATTACAGCAATTGCTTCCTTTGTGCATATCAGTTTACCTGCCAAATAATTTCAAATCTGTTTTTTGGAGTTTCCCTGCCTAAACCGTGTGAAACCAGTTGTAGCTATATCCACAGGTACACTGTATTCACATGTTCTCTCTGCAAGTGAAAATCAGCTAGCTCAATCTATTTAATGCATTTAAATGCAAATCAAGCAGTGGATGATGCTACTGTAGTATCAGGATTTGATAACAATAAATGGAGAGTTAGGAGACTGTGTACTTCTGTGCAGTGATGTCTGCCAGTGTGGATCGCTTACATACAGAAGATTCACTGAATATGTCAGCTAAATAGGCTTGCAAAAGTCTATTTAGCTGACATATTTGGCTTTATCCAACACTTCTGTCCTGAGGGAGAAACTCCTTAATGGAAGTACATACTTTTTGTATGGTTCAGCAATTGTGACGGTAAGAAAGGAGAGAACCCTACTTGTGTCACGATAAGAGTGGTGTAATTTATGTAAAACAAATGCATATGTAGCTTATGCAGGGCCAATTAGCTGTTGCAGTGCTTGTGATTCTTTCACATGGTTGTCTATGTGTTTTTATATCCAGTTTTTGCAGTACTGTTAGACCAGTTTTTCCATAATGGGGTAACAAATCAGGCAAGTGTTCTTGCAAACATTTTCTTCTTCTCTTTCTCCCTAAAAGGGTATGTGTGCATATGCAATCTCTTTCATAGTGGCTAATACCCTTGACATGTTTTTAGTGTGATAGATGCTCTATTCTGTTCCCAGCATCCCATAATTTGGAGAGTCTGTAGCAGAAGAAACCTAAACAAAATGCCTCTTAGACCAGTACGTCTATTACTAATTGGTAAAACATGCTCTGATAGATATGCAGAAAAATAGAAAACACTCAGTGTTTTATATCTAAATGATGCAATTTTCCTGTATCAGGTTATAAGGGATTGCTCAGTGCCTCTTAGTCCAGCCTTCCAACTAGATCTGGTTGCTCAGGGCTCTGACAACTCTCCAAGAGTGGAGCATCATGGTGTCTCCCATTGGCTAGCTGAAGACAGCAGAGCTCTCTTACAGCTAAACAAATCCTTTTTTTTAAGTCACTCCTCATACTCTGGGGAGCTTCAGCCTCATGACTATATGTGGGCCTCCACTGTACTTCCCTCAGTGGATCAATGCTGTTCTTCTATTGGGGCAACCAAAAATCCCAAGGCCACTATGATGATTAAGGGACTGGAACGACTGGAACATCGTATAAGGACAGGCTGAGAATGCTGGAAGTTCATCCTAGAGAAGAGAGGGTTCAGGGGGATCTCATCAAGGTATGGTAATACTTGAAGGTAGGGTACAGAGGGGATGGAGCCAGCTGCTTTTCAGAAGTGCCCAGTGACAGGACCAGAGGCAGTGGGCTTAAACTGGAGGCTCTGTATGAACATCAAGAACCACTTCTGCACTATGAGAGTGATGGAGCACAGGCACAGGTTTCCCCAGGGAGCTGTGGAGTCTCCATCCTTGGAGATATTCAGAAGTCAAATACACTGTCCAATGACTTTGCATTTGCCTTTGTTCAGTTTCAAGAGCATTCAGTTGTCTTTTTCCTCCAGTCGCTTGAGGTCCCTCTGAAGATCACCCTTGCCCTCCAGCCTATTGGGTACTCCCTCATGCCTTATCATCCATGATGCTGCAGAATGTGCACTCTGTCCCATTCTGTTGCTTGTTAATAAGGATGTGAAAGAATTAAAT
Organism: Peucedramus taeniatus; assembly: GCA_013400575.1. NCBI lineage: Eukaryota > Metazoa > Chordata > Aves > Passeriformes > Fringillidae > Peucedramus > Peucedramus taeniatus. Next base: position 125,939 of record WBNO01028762.1, on the reverse strand, counting down.
GATGTTAAAGAGTGGATAAAGACCCACTTTTGATATCTGAGGCATGGCAATAGTCACCGGCTGCCAGTTAGACTTAGTATTACTGATCAGAACACAATTTGTATGAGAATCCAATTGATTTTCCATCTACTTTATCCACTTATTTAGCCTGTGTCTCACCGATGTTGCTTTAGTGATATTACAGGACACTATTGATGGCTTTGTTAAAATCAAAGTAAACATCGTATATTACTCATCCTTTGCCCACTCACCCTTAGTGACATTATCACCAAAGGTATTTAGGTTGGTTGGACCCAGTTTATTCTTAATGAATCCACGCTGTGTGTTTTCAGTCACCTTTTTGTCCTTTATATGCTCAGAAATGACATCTCAGAAGGCTTACTCCAGAACCCTCCTAGGACCAGAGGCAAGTCTGAGTGGCATATGGTGGCCTGGTTCCTCATTGCTCTCCTTGAAGATGGCCTTTTTCCAGTCATTGGGACCTCCCACAACTCCCATAATCTTTTTAAGACCATGGAGAGCAGCCTTGCAATGGAATCCGCCAACCAAGATGGTTGATGGGCCTGTCTAGGCCCATGGACTTGTATATACACAATTAGCTTCAGTGGTTTCTGATTTGATCATTGTTGAGGGCAATGCTTTACTCCTACAGACTCAGCTACTGACATAAAGGCACTGGGACACCTAAGAAAAAACTTTGCCAATAAAACCAGAAACACAAACACATTTAATATCTCAGACTTTTCCATTTCATGTATCACTAGATGCACTGCCCTGTTAAGCAGTGGTCTCACCTCTTCTTTAGTCCTTTTTTTTTTTTTTTTTTTTTTTTTCTTTTTCTGAAGGCTTCCTTTTTTTTTTTTTTTTTCTGCTGCTACTGAAGCCTTCCTTATTTTTCATTTTTATTTCCCTAGGTAGTTTTGGCTTCTGCCGAGCTTCGGCTCTCATGTCTACATGGCTCCCTGCTCAGAGAGTGTCTCTCTCAATTCAAGTAGTCTGTTGCATTGTCCATCTCCTGTGATCTTCTGCCATACATGCTTGTTTTCCTGAGTGTCAGGAAGGATCATTCTTGTGCTTCGATAATGTTGCCCTTGAAAATCAGCCCTGTTGTCCTTCATGGCAGTATTCCATGTGTCCTGCCATACAGGTCCCTGAACAAGACAAGATCTGCCTTCTTGAAGGCCAGGATAGTAATTTTTAAAATTTTCTTGATCACTGGACTCAGGATTTTAAACTCTGCAATGCTGTAGTCATTGCAGCTAAAGTTTCCCTCAGCTTTCACAACCCCAGCTGGTTTTGCTTCTTCAAGGAAGCAGGTGCAACAGAGCACCTACTTAGCTTGTCAGTTATCTGTATCAAAAAATTGTCATCATTATGTGTTCCCCACTTGAATAGTTTTAAATAATTCAAAACTATGTACTAGACTCTGAACTGGAGTGACTCAGTCTGCCTTTGACATTATTAGACCCATGTGCTTGTATGTTTTCATAAATAAATATCTGACCTCATGTCCTAGATGGTTTTTAAGAAACCATTTAAGCATGACAAAGTTTTGGTTAGAAAGACTGACTGGGTCATCAATTTTAGTCAAGTGCTATCAAAGTGTGTCATATGAGTTCGTTCACATCCTTCTGAGAAATTGTTTCAGCGTTTTTTGCTCCTTTTGCTTATACTGGAAGAATGAGAACATTCTGGTTCTAGTAGGCAACCTTCCAATTTCTGTTATAACTTCTTCCTATTTGGTATGCATTTCTTCCTGAGGGTCTGAATTACCCTTTAATTTAAAAAAAAACCCTTTACTTATCTTTGGCATTTATTGTTCTGGTATTTATGGAGAGCCCAGTCCTGTCTCTTCAGGCTGTTTTGCTGTGATAAACAGTCCAAGCTGGTTTAAACTGCCATAGAGAGATAGGCTCTTGATTCCCTTGATTCCCATATGCCAATCTGTCTCATCACTTTTTTAATTACTCTTTATTGGATATGAGTGATAGAAATCTACACCAACTCCAGATGAAATGTGTTTAATGCCTGAAGAGAGTTTCATATGCTTAAAATTATGCTCACTTTGAAATCACTTAAGGCCATTTCATTCAACCCCCTTTACTAACTTGCACATTTTTGTCATATATAAACAGCGAAAACTCTAGATTTAATTGAAAAATCGATAAGATTTTGTCACTTTTTCTTAATACCATGTTTTTGCTATATTTTGGTGATATGGTTTTGCTATATTTGGTGGTACCAAGAATCATAGTTTTTAATGAATATGGGCAGAAAGGCAGTGCTACATAACCCTTCCCTCTTAAGCACTGAGCATTTATATATAAATTGACCTATGGATATATGTGTGTTTAGTGGGGGAAACATAAACATTTTGTCTTAACACTACAGACAACGAGCCTTTGAAGCAGACATACATATTTTTAATCCTGCATTGAGAGTTGTTCTGTGCAGCCATTTAATTTGTGTAAGAACCTCAGTAAAGTGTTTGTAGAGTTTTTCAAAACATTTCTAATTAAAATGAGGGGACCTAGAAAATTGAAGTGGAAGCAAAAGCATTGTAAACCTTATTTTCTTTTATTTTTATAAATATTTGCATTTTGATTACACAGTACTTAATACCACATGGTGAAATGTGATATTGGATCAAAGCTGTTGTTCACGCTGTAGCTGAGACTTGTTTAAAATGGCTGATTTATTTGTAATATTCCATGATACTCCATACTGTTGAGTTACATGTTACTTTAGCTGAATATGTTCCAGTTAGCTCCAACTAAGAGTATATTATATTGTCTGGAACTGTGGACAAAAGAAAGGCTTGCTGTGACATGTAGTTTAATGTATACAGCTGGTGATGAAAGAGCTGTAAGAATACCTAACATAAATAAGAAGGTACTCTGATATTCTCAGGGTCTGGGAACACATAGGCTAGATGATAATATTCTAAAGTGGGAATAAATGTGGCTGGAAGACTTAAAACTGATCTGTGTTGGTAGTTGCTTTATAACTTGTCAGGTTTATTAGCTTTGGTTCTTCGTGGATTTTTCCTCTGCAGTGCATTAAAAATCTGGAAGATGGAATAGAAAATGCTTATTTAATTTACTGGCAATTCTGCACAGAGGAAGAGCTGCAGATATGGGAGGGTAGGGTCAGAGATCACAATTAATTAAACAATTAAATAATCTAAGGAAAAAAAAGTGATTTATAATCGCCAAAAATAATGTGGTGAAGAGAGAATGTAGGCAGGGAGAGCAATAGGGATGATGAGTGTTACAGCAGTTTTGGTAGGAGGAAAGGATATATAGGCTGATTTAAAGTGCATGTCTATAGTTTTCATTGCTGTAAGTAAGAAGCCTTATCTTAAAAACATGCTGACAAGACAAGAATTACTTTTATTTCTTGGGTGGTTAACTGAGGAACAGAGCTCAATAATTTTTGAATGTCTAAATCGAGAAGCTCATCACCTGGTTTATAGTCATCATTTATGTAGTATTTAAATATTTAGTATTTAGCTTCTGCTAACTGAACTTCCACCTTTAATTTAGAGGTCACTCCTTTTGAAAATCAGGCTTTCCAGATGTTTCAAATTATACAGCCATCAAATAAAGGACTCAAGTTGTGGGGGTTTTGGGTTGATCTGTGATAGAAACAAAGATAGAAACTGCTACTCCATGTAAGCATTTGGACTCTAAAAATGCTTTTTCTCCTTAACCCTTCCAGTCCATGTCTTCTGTACAATTTGACTCTCATGTCCTGCTCACAGCAATTTCTTCAAGGCTTTGAATTTCCATGCCACTAAGCCAAGATCCCTACTTCCTTCATAAAGAACTATACTTAATATCAGAATGTATGGAAATATATATGTACATAAATGCTGACAAGGTTTAAAGGCTTGGTTTCTAAATTCTGAAATTTCTTAAGATGTTTAAATTTTATAATTATAGAATATAAGAATGTGATTTTTTTTTATTGTTAATTGAAGTTCTTAACATATGAAGTGCTCTGTAGTTCCTGGAGTACTATAATTGTCTTCGTACATTACCAAAGAAAAGATCTAAATAACTAAGTAACTCCTTTTGTTTTCCATATCAGATTGTGAAGAACAATGCTGTTTTTTTCCCATGTTTCACATGATAACTGATGATCCAGTTTGAAATTCACAATCTTCTGAGAAGTCTGAAATTACTTGGAGAGTGGATTTGGGTCATATTCTAAAGTAAGTGTTTTCTTTGATTAAGAACTCTTACATATTTCTCATGTAGCACACTGAATTTAGACTATTAATTTTTATATTCATATATAATATAGTTTTTTATCTCTGTAGCCTTGTACAATAGGAATAGAATAATGTTGAAGAGTCTTGATAGGGCTTCTGCCCAGTCTTGTTCAATTAACCACTATAAAATTGTCAAAAAAATCCCTATTTCAGATTAATGCTGAATATTTAGATAGCTACACCAGCATTGTTCTAGCAGTGTTATTTTAGCTCACTTGTGGTTTTTTTCCACCTCCCCACCGCCGTTTGTTTTACATCATGGATGGGGGTTTTGCACAAAATTAGGAAAATAACCCTGTACCAAAATTAACATCCTGAAAGTAATAAAACTTAATAGAAATCACATTTGTGATGGACTGCTTGTTAACTGTAATCTATAGGATCCCTTCAAATGTATTATGTAACAGATACCTCATTGTCAATCAGTCAGGTTCAGAAATGTGGCTTCAGAGGCAGCAAATAGAGGCAGAAAGGAGAGCTGTGACTTAAGGGGAGAATCTTGTAGATTTATATTTTTATGGTATTTTCAGGTTACTTGTTGAGGAATTCCATCATTCTGCTCTGTTGTTTCTTACTGTAAATTGATTATTTGATTGTCCTTAGTATTTCATAAATATTTTTATACTGCAGTGGCTTATTAATAGCTGACCTACTGTTGATTGTACAGGCCATGTGAGAGAAGAAAGTAAACAGCAGTGTCACCAGGGAACTTGTGTAACACAACCCAGTGCTGTTCAGTCTAAATGGATGGAGACTTGTCTTTAAAAATACACTTATTTAGCTAGAATCTCAAATGAAACCATAGACTTGAGTCTGTAGTGTAACATACATGTACTTTTCTTAGGGGAAAGTATAGTAAGCACAGAATATTTGATATATAATGGTTTTTCTGCCTCAGTGACTTCTCTCTTAAGCTGAATATACACTACATTTTGGGCCAGACCTTCAGTTGGCATTATTTGCAATACCATTACAGGCTTTTCCTTACATGAGTTAAAGTGCTGTAACATCAGCATGCAATGTTTTTACTCAACCCCTCCTGTAAATATTTAAAAATCTATAATCTGAAGAAACTGAGTTGTGTATGAGGCCAAATTACAATAAAAATTAAATATATTCAACAAAATTTGTATTTTTTCCCCAATGGTAATATTAGGTAGTATTGCCATGTTCAAGGGTTGAAATGTAGTAAGAAAGGTGGAGAAAAAATGCAGCTTTTCAGTTATAACTTCCATTTTGGTAATTCTGTAGAATAAAAGTGTATCTGAAGGAAGTCATTAATTTAGAATTTCTTGGGGACTTCATCCTGTATAATAGCCATGATATGAGAGGTTTAACATTCAGCAGGAATTACAGTGAAAGCATATATTAAATATATACACTGTCTATAGTGATAGAATTGTTTAAGCACATTATTAAAGTTGCTAAAAAAAGACTAAGCAGCTTTAAACCATTGTAAAGTAAAAAAAATCTTATCTGATTTCTTGCATCAGTTCAAAAATTTAAGGAGGGAGGACTCTCACCTTTCTTCTTCAGTGTTCCTGTGTTAAGAACAGCTTTGTGTTTTGGAGTTCTCCTCTCCACCTTGCCTTCTTGAGACACCTTTACTTGAAAAATCTTAGTTTAGATCAGGTATTATGAAAAAATTCTTTACTGTGAGGCTGATGAGGCACTGGAACAAGTGGACCAGAGATGCTGTGGACTCCCCATCCCTGGAAATGTTCAAGGCCAGGTTGGATGGGGCTCTGAGCAGCCTGGTCTAGTGGAAAGTGTCTCTGCCCATGGCATTGGGATTGGAACTTGATGATCCTTAAGGTCCCTTCCAACCATAACCATCTTATGATTCTATGAAGTAAATAAAACCTTCCTCCATGGGCTGTTACTTGTTATTTTATACTTGAAATATCATGTGAAATATAATTTGTGTGTAGAAGAAGTTTACACTTTTGGGAGATGGTTATTCTCTTTTCCTGCTAATAATGAACACTGCAATTTTCTATTAGGTCATAAGAAATTGTGGCTATCATAGATATTTGAAAATTATTTATATAAGAAATTTGAAAGTTAAAACTGCTAAACCCAAACCAAAAGACTAATTGTATTTATAGCTTAGGAAATAAATATCTGAAGCAGAAGGAATGTAAGAATTCCCATCATTTGCCACTTGGCCATTAAGGCTGTAAACTTTTACATCATATGAGAGAATCTTTCAAACTTCCCCATCTCAATGAAAATTCTTCTTTTTTCCATTTCAGAGTTGTCAAATCCAAAGTGGGATGCTTGGACTCCTTCAGCTTTAGGCATCTCATGTAGGCAAAGTCAGTAGTGGTGAGGTCAGTTTGTCCTCTGACTTAGTAAAAGTGAGAGTCGCTGGTCTTGCTCCTATTTAAAAGGCCTGGTTCTGGCATCAGAAAAATAGCTTCTAAGTAAGAATAAAAGAATGAATAAGGAATAGTTTAAAGAATAAAATAGACATTATTCTACAGCTATGTCTGTATTTAAAATGCATGTATTTTAAGAAGTGGAATAAAAATATTCAGACTTTAATCAATGGACAAACATGCAATAATTACCAGCTTTCTGGGGGAAGAAAAGACAAGAAACAAGATTGTAATTGTGTGCAAACAACTTTAGGTCATTATTTCAATTGAAATGGGTTATTAAAAAAGTACTTGGATAAGAGAATATGCAAAATATGGGACTCAATATTTCTCCTGTTGGCTTATCTAATTTTAGTTGTCCTCACACATGACAGGGATGTCACTGTAAAAGAAGAGAATGGTTTCTGAGGGGAATCCAAGGCTATGTGTACAGTGTTGTGAAGTAGGGTTGTTGCTCTAATACCGACTCATATCTCAGTTGGAGACAGAAGAGAATTCATTCTATCAAAATGTGATAACAACCAACATCTAAAAACATTTTCAGAGGAATATGCAGAATAGTCTATACTACCATAGTTACAAAGATTTCCTCTTCTTCAGTAAACTTCCTCTTTTAATGTTTTTTCTTATTTTTATTTTTTCTCCCCCTTTTTTTACATATTCCAGATATTATTATTTTTTGCACTCTTCTGAATTCTTTCCTTTGATTTAGGTATAAATATGTATTTTCTGGAAATTAAACTTGCTTTGACAATAAAGGAATATTCAATAAGCTCTTTATGTGTCACTACTAGCCCTTCTCTGTGAAGCTGCTCTTGTGCAGCCTGCTCAGCTATTTCTGTTGGCACACAGCAGAGCTGGAGTTTTGCCTAGAGTAGCACAATCTTTTTATGTGCTGGAGAAACAGCTAGTCACCACCTCAGCTATATGATACTCTGCCTACTGCTATGCAGGGACACAGATGCAATATTTGCGATAGTGCCCTCATCTCTAGAGCTCTGTGATGTCCACACTTTATAACCTTTTTCTTAGCAGTTCTCTGTATTTCTGGTTTTTATGTGTTTTGATGGTTTCTTTCAGCTTCTTACTCTCAGTCAGTGCCTGACTTGACTACTTGCTTAGAGTTGTCATGCCAACTCCCAAGCTTGAAAACTGAAGTAGAGAGAGGATTTATCCTTCTTTTTCTCCTTTTTCTTTTTTTTTTTGTTTTTGTGTGTGTGAAGTACTCACTTCACAGTTACCAAGCTGCATGAACTGAATGCATAAGTATGGTAAACAGCTCTGTGACATTGGTCTGACACTTAAACTCCAAATATCTGTTTCTGTTTTGTGAAGACTTTGAACATCCCTTCCTTTATCCTTGACTCTTGTCTACATGCTGAAAATTAGGAAAACTAAAAAAAATTAATGATGTGGGGAAGAAATTTCATAGACAAGTTGTCACATTTTTATTTAAACTGAACTGCAAATATATATCAAATACATAGAAGTAATCTTTAAAAAATCCATGAGTCTGTTCAATCTTTTTGAAAGTTAAATATTACTCAAACTGATTCACTTTTCATGCCAAGTCAGTCAATATTTATGTGTATCGGCTTTCCAAATAAACAAGTGAAAATACAAGAGAGGTACAGGAAATCAAAAATGCAAACTCTTAAGTCCTTACATTGAAGTCATATGCAATCGTTATGCCTGTTAGTAATGTATGTAACAAAAACATAGTTCTGTGAAAAAACTTATTCTCCAAAATAAACAGTAGTTTTAATAGGTTTACTGTAATTGACAGATACATTCAAGGGTGAATTGCACTGCAAATATAATGTGTTTAAAGGAAATTGCTTTAAAAAGGAAGAAACACGGAAATTTCATTTCTGATAATATTGCTCTGTGGAGATTCCTGTGGAGGTAAGATTGCTCTAGTTTTCACAGGAACCACTTGTATGGATTGTGTACCATTGCATCTAATATGTCCCATGCTTTTTTTAAGTTAAAAAATGTGTCCTTTTAGTTGAAGATATTTCATTTATAAATACTTGCTGTACATCTTTAATTTGAAATTGAGCTTTCCGGGCTGCAAATTTTTATTGAGAACATGCTTTTATTTTGCATTAAGAGCTTTAGAGAATAAAATAAACTGGGTCAGCCTTTTCACAATTGTTTAATAGCAAAGTTTGCTTTTACTGAGCTTGTTCTAAAGTGGAAGGCTTTTATATCTCATTGAAAAAAAACAAGAAACCACAGTTATTTAAAGGAGCTTTAACTTAGTAGAAATCTTGGTTCCAGAGCTGTATTAAACTCTACCTATACTTTGACAACCTTGCTATAATCTCAGATAATTTAACTCCAAATACAGGAGACTCTGCAGTTTATCTGAAGCACTGACTTTCTCTTATCCAGCTCTCTCAGTCTATGACTTGCTCTGGCCCTTTATACAGACAGAGGAGGAAAGGTAATTGCATTGCTCGAGAACTTCAGGCCTTAGTGGTTGTGGGTAACTGCAATAGATGTGAAATCTAAAAGAAGATAGAGGCCATTTGTACCTCTACAGAAGCCTGTAAAAAAGGCTGAGTTACAAACTGCCATAGGAAGAAATATGAAGCATTGAAAATGTCTTGGGATCCTGTGGTAACACAATCTTCGGCCAATAGTTTCTGCATGATTTTTAGAAGTGTGTAGATGGTGTATATGTACATGCTAAGGCAAGAAATCCCTGACAGGACTTGTCCTTCTGCTCCCAGTTCTGATGCCTTAAATGGACATATGAGCTGTCCTTGAAAGGCTTTGATGCTTTGAGGAGCACCAGCACAACCCAACTTGTTTATTTCATCTTGTGCTTTCCATCCTAATACTTGTTCTTGATGAGACAGGGTATAAACCACATAAAAACAGATGATCAAGCAGCAAGATGACCGAGAAAGATTGTTTACATTCTACATCTGCCAAGAGGAAATAAACTCTAGTCTTCTATGCTAGGAATGCAGCTTGAAAAGAAATGTTACTTTCACATCATCTCCTTGGTACTTCCTTTAGCCTGAATTTTATGCATCTTTTCCTAGCTAGATTTATTGTGAGAAGATCCTGGGATGGGAGGAGACAAAGCCAATTAGAAGAGCTAATCATCTGGAATGCTGAGAACCACTGCTTTGGAGGCCTCCCATCCACGCGGCACCGTCAATGCACTTTGCTGAGCAAAGGACAACTTGTTTGTTTTGGCCATGCCTCATGTGAGCAGAGATAGTGAAAAGCCAGGGAATCTAACTGGATAAAGAACATCTGCAAATTATGTTCTCTTAATGCACATTCTATCCAAAAAAAGCCTTGATGCTTGGTCTCAACTCTGGCCTTAGCCACCAGGCAGGTTCATTCAGAATTAGCTTTGCTTTCCTGTAAATAAAGGGGGTCAAGAGTCTATTTCATCCTAACCCACAGTAACAGTGTAAACTATTAAAAAGAAAAATTGTTTGATATATATAAATCCATTATTGAACTAATTTTAAAAATTGTGGATTTAGAAGTTTAATTAAGTTTTTCATTGTTTGAATCCCGCCTATATTTCTGTGGGGGGGATTTTATTTTTTTAGTTTAAGAAGATGAATTAGTTTGGCAATCTATCAAGACAGTATGAGAAATAAATTGCCTGCTGCCCCATGTGACTTGGAGGCTAAAAAGTTAAATATAAAATTTTGAAGAATATGCTAGGTGACTTTAGAGATGTAATGGGGTCATATTACTGCAGAAGGAGCTATTTATTGCCAGTTCTGTGAATTAAGTTATAGTCTAGGACAAAATAATTTGCTTTTCAGTTTGACAATCTTTTTCTTAAGCAGAAGCATCTTTTTAATTATTTACTGTCATAGTGCTAATATAGTAATAATCATGAATAGCTGGTTATTACAGTTGTATAATTTCTTCATTCTGCATGAGAGTTCATTCTGTACTCTGGTGTAAGATGGGATAAGCACAATCTTTAAGTTGCTTCCAGAGAGAGAAATATATACAATTTTAAGAGCACAGAGTTGGAGAAAATTTGCTTTTGGAACAAACTTACGTTTAATTCAGTTGCTTGAAAGCACAAGCTGAGTTTCCTGTCCTGTACATGTGCTTTGCTTGGAGTTGATAGCTGATATCATGTCCAAGGAGATATTGCTGTAATACCTTTTATAAATCTTCTGTCTCGTGGATTCAACTCTTGATAGAGATTTTCTTCTCTGCAGCCTTTTTCTAAGTGAAGAGAAAAAATAGATTCATCACAGAATGACCTATGGTATTTTGTATTTATGGTAGTCTTCAACAAGGTAAGCAATAAGTTAACAGCCAGTATTTCACAGTCTAACAACTGCAAACATTTGTATCTACACATCCCCTTATGTGAATTTGCATTGTTTGGTAAATTAAGATAATATTAAATTAAGATAATAACTCTTATATATTTTACTGCAAACTATTTTCCTCTTAAAGCTATTTAACATTTATACCGTTGTAGCAAATTTAATTTTATGAATCAAAGAGTTTTAGTATGAATTATTACTTGCACAATACACCACAATAAACCAACCAATTAAGCTTTCCTAATTGACTTTCTGCACTGACTGTTGCTAATTCAAATGTTTTTTCCCCTCTCTTTTTTGTTGCTTACATATTTTATGTAATGAATTGTTATGATTTGGCTGACAGTTTTTTGGTTCTTTTTTTTGTCTCATCTGAGGTTCTTTGATCTTTCAATTAACTGTTTCTCTTAAACTGATAAAGAAAGAACATGCATGGTCTGTCCTGGCTCTCAGCTGCTATTCATGAGACCAGGGTACCATGTTTCTAGATTATGGAGAATACATACGAAGACAGTGAGATTACAAATATATTTTCATTTTTATGTGTAGTGTATTTTATCTTCTCTGTTTTTTGATACTGACATTATATTTAAATAATAAAAGGTATTTTTTTCTCCATGGCTAAAGTGTATCAGACCAACTTGTCAGCAGTTTGGACACGGGGGATAAGAAAGCTTAAAATTGAAGAGATTTAGTGCTTCATAAATATATCACCAGTATAATCTATGAAAACTTCATTTTGTTTCATGTGTGTTTTTACCACACCATGTGAGGTAAAAAACCTTTTCTGATTACCCATAGAACTTCAACATTTTAAGGAGGGAGGACTCCCTCCTTTCTTCTTCAGTGTTACCTTTGTGGTTTTGGGTTCTCCTTTCCACCTTTCATTCTTGAGACACCTTTACTTGAAAAATCAAGGTTTAGATTAGATATTAGGAAAAAATTCTTTACTGTGAGGGTGATGAGGCACTGGAACAGATTGCCCAGAGAAGCTGTGGATGCTCCATCCCTGGAAGTGTTCAAGGCCAGGTTGGATGGAGCTCTGAACAACCTAGTCTAGTGGAAAGTGTCCCTGCAGGGATTGGAGCTACATGATCCTCGAGGTCCCTTCCAACCCTAAGCGTTCTGTTCCTAAAACTCAGCTGTATTCACAGGGCAGTGAATTAGTGTCATTTTTAATCACTGCTCTAAAGTGAGCTCAACAAATTTTCCAGGATCTGCAGCAACTTGGATTTGGAAGCCTATGTCCCCTGCCTGTCTAGGACTACAGAAAGGGAATCTGCAAACAACTGCCCACTAACCCTGAATTATGTTGCCTCTCTCCAGCTGCAGGGATTGCAGCTCATCAGTTTTTATCAGCCCAAATTCTAGTGCTACACCCTCTCTGAAATTTATTTTTCAGCCTAAAATCTCATATGAATGCCACAATTAAGTACAGTCAGCAGGCTGTAGCAACTCTAAATACACCTTATGGACCCATCTGTAGTAATTCAAACTCTCTCATCCATCCAATCCTTTCAGGAGAATAGTCAAATCTTTCACAGCATTTGGGAAGTGTTACCAAGTAATTCAGTGCTTCTTCACCTTATACAGAGACACTCCTTCAGTGTTAATCAGGGGTAGAATCCCTCTGATTCAATAGATTGCTCAATAGATAGCTCTCTCCTGAGCTGCTTTTTAAGGTGTAGTAGTGAATATGTCTTTTACAGCCTACTGAAGTACAGAGCAAATTTTTCTTATCTCCAAAACACCATATAGTACCAAAAAAGAGTTGAAGTTTCTGAATTTCTTTGATTGGCTAGTAGAGGATTTTGAAATGGCAATTAGGAAAATGGTTTCAAGTGCCTTTAAACAATATAAAGATTGAGATTATCTCTTTTTAATAGTAATCTATGCTATCCAGTTTGCTTTTGAGAATAGGATATTAGTGACTTTTGAAAATTTCTCATATTTTTAAGATACATTTTTTTAAAACCTACACTTTACCAACTAGACAATTGAAAATAATTACTCCTATAGCATTCACTCTATTAAAATTTTTTGAATGGATTAATAATGTCAAAAACTGAATACAGCTACATATACAGTGTATATTAGATTGTATGCAGCTTCAGCACAACTAGATACTTCATGCACCCAATGAAGTCTGAATGTTTCTTCCAACTATATATAAGGTCTGTGAAGTAGTCTTTACTATTTAAAAAAAAGTGAAGCCCACTCAAGTAAAATAAGAGGAAATCTGACTTTCATTACAGAATGACAGCTTTTTTTTAACCTGTCTGCTATGTTTTTTTTCTAACAACATTTATAATATTATGTATGATTTATGCTTTCTTGTATTTTGGCACAAAAGACTCTAAACCAGAGTATTACTTTCAACTCATGAAGTTTACCTTTAAAAACCAGATTACTCTATCCAACTCATTTTACCTGTGAATTATTTTCTGAAAAGTAAATATCTGTATCTGACTTTCTAATGTATGAGATCCTCTTTTCTGGATACACGTTTAAAATTTATAATTATTCCCATGAGAAGATTAGTACATTTATTAAAAAAATTCTATGTTCCATGATTTCTGACATTCACTCAAGACAAGAAGAAAATGCAGGAGAAGAAGCATTGTTGCATTACCCTGTCTCTTCATGTTGACACTGAGTATGAAAACCTGGGCTCCAGAGGGTGAGAGAAAGTTCAGACTTCATGCTAAATCAGTTTTGGGCCTCAATCCCAGGATTTGCCAGCCATGCCAATTTCCATAGGACATAAACTCTAAGATAATGTTAACAGAGAGCAAACCACAGCCACCACACTCATTTTCCTTTGGCAGGGGGATCAGTTTAAATCCCCAGAGCAGTCAGTGCTGTATCCTTCCAGACAGCACTCTCTCCCCTAATCCAATCAGCACCATGACCAGAAGCTGCTAACCACGCTGTGGATTTCCAGATTTCTGCCTTAATTGCCGGTCTGCAGGAACTTGAGGCACGAGACAATGGCTGGCACAGTCAGGTGGGTGAACATCTGCAGCTCTCCTGCTCCAGGCTCTGCTGCAGAGCACCGCTGGGAGAGGCTGCCCCAGCAGAGCCCACCTGCCTCACCTGCAGTTGGCATGCTCCTGGGAAACAAAACAAAGGTAGAGGTGGGGTGTGGTGTCCTTGTCACGTTAGTTGTGACCCAAGCTTCCTCTTTGACCTCTGTGTTGTAGGTAGGAAAGGTCCTGGCTTTAGGGTGTAACCATCCCGTGTAATTCTACCCAAAAAAGTGTGGCAAGCAGGACTAGGGAAGAGATTGTGCCCCTGTACTCAGCACTGCTGAGGCTGCGCCTCAAATCCTGTGTTCAGTTTTGGGCCCCTCACTCAAAGAAAGACGTTGAGGTGCTGGAGTGTGTCCAGTGACGGGCAACAGAGCTGGGGAAGGGTCTGGAGCACAAGTCTTGTGAGGAGTGGCCAAGGGAACTGGGGTTAGGCTGGAGAGAAGGCTCAGGAGGGACCTTATCACTCTCTACAAGTACCTGAAAAGAGGTTGTAGTGAGGTGGGGGTTTGTCTCTTCTCCCAGGTAACAAGTGACAGAACAAGAGGAAATGGTCTTGAGTTGTGCCAGGGGAGGTTTAGATTGGATATTAGTAAAAATTTCATGAACAGGCTGCCCAAAGAAGTGGTGGACCACTTAAATACCTGGAGGTATTTAAAAGATGTGTAGATGTGGCACTTAGTGACAGTTTAGAGGTGGACCTGGCAGCACTAGGCTATCGTTTGGTCTCAATGATCTTAAGGGTCATTTCCAACCTAAATGATTCTACGATTGTGGATTTAAATAAGACAGGAATTTAAATAAGACAAACAAAATCAGGTTGGTTGAATGACATCGCTGAGGTGTATCTTAGTGGTTTTAGTCCGGTTATGTACAGTCCCAACCAAAATAATCCTGACTAAAATTGTCTGCTCTCTGTTTTAGGTTGTATTAAGGCTTGCAGGAGAGATTGCATGATCCCTTGCATATGGCAAACCCTCTGTCTCAGAGGTAACTGCAGACAGAGGTTGTGGCTCTCAGCACGTATCAGGTTTACCATGGTCAGCCCCTGTGAAGGAATGTACAGCAGCTGACTGACCTGGTGCCCTGGTGTATCCCAGAGGTCAGTGACATGCTGTGCTAGGCAATGTTTCTTTCTGGATTATATTTACCTTCTGCTCACTTTAAGCCACATTTTGCTCTTTTGTAAATAACACACTTTAAAAGGAATCTGAGGCTTCTTTTCTTTCTGTAAAGTACCTTTTCCAATAGCTGAAATAAGTGCCTCCAGCTATGTTTTTCCTATCCATTTCTCTATCCATACCTTCCCACCAATACTTCTGACAACTATAATCTCCTGGATGAACCTTTACAATAGCTGTGATCAACACTGCTCTGGTGAAAAGAGGTCAAGTCTCCACAATATACCTCCTGCAGAGATGCCAAGGTCATGATGGACCTAAATACTGTTATTTACTGTGCTCAGCTATGGACTGAATCCAAACAAATGTCTCTGGTGGCTTGCTGTCAGGAAGGCTTTGGAAAGT
Source organism: Peucedramus taeniatus (assembly GCA_013400575.1). Classification (NCBI taxonomy): domain Eukaryota; kingdom Metazoa; phylum Chordata; class Aves; order Passeriformes; family Fringillidae; genus Peucedramus; species Peucedramus taeniatus. Next base: position 110,399 of record WBNO01028762.1, on the reverse strand, counting down.
CCTTGAGGCACTTCTGCAGCACTGCACACGAAAGAGCTCAAGGGAAAGGATTTCTCTGTGCTAGAGTTTTCCAACACAGAGCAGCATTGTCTCATATCTTAGATGAACACCAAACAATGTCCGACAAGTGATGACTTCTGAAGTTTAACCTAATTTGTTAAGTGGGTAAGCCTATTGTTTAGAATAAATACTAAAACAATCAGTGGAAGTAGCCAGTCTCCCTAAAGGATATTATTAGAGAATGAATGAATTATTAAAGGGAGTATGTTTGTTCTGGATCCCACTAAAACCAAGCTCTCATTGACATCCTTCCTTTTATCCAAAAAAGTCATTGCTAAGGGCAAGTCAAAGATTTAGAGTAAAAACTGCAGATATTTTAAGTAAAAAAAGAAAATAAAAATCAAACTTGTGTATGTAATTAGCAACATCTGCAAAAAGGAAGTTTATATTTATTTCCATGATGCAGAAATGAAGATTTATTTTTGCCAAAATGCTGCTATTTCTTTGTCTTCCTTTCCTCCTTTTTTTGTTAGCTAACTTTCTGCTATGGTTCCTTGTGGTTTGTCTGGGATATGGGGAAGCATGTTCAATTAAGCCAATGAGAGGAGTGCTGTGAAACAGATGTGGACAGAGCCCAGTGTAATTTGGCGAGTGAACTGCTGGAAGCACAGAGCAGAAAAGGCCAAGTGTGCTCTTGTTTTCTGATCTCTGGCATGGGAGTGGAAGTTGGCTGATAGTGGGTGTTTTGAACAGCCCTGTGGCTTTCTGGTAATGCAGTGCAGTATCATTTGGGAGAGCAGCTGGATTCCTGATGTAGTTATTGTTTCCTGGCTGGGATGTGCTGTGGAAGCAGTGAGCTCTGCTCCAAAACTCAAAGGGCAACCTGCCTTGCATGGGTAAAGCTGGAGAGTAAACTGGTAAGAGACAGCTTCACTCCTCATGCAGATGGTTGGCAACTGCAGGAAACACAGACTCAACAGCTGAGGGATGAATGGAGATCAGGAGCCTCAGACTGATTTTGGAATAGCTCTGAGTTAGTAGAATGATTGTCTTGGCTTACAGTCTCATCTGCAGTTCCCAGTAGCTGTAAGAAATCAGCCTGGAATATGAAATTAATAAATACCAAGGTTACATAATTCATGTGTTAAGAAGTTTGCAACCAGATTTTGTGCATTTCTTTCTGCACAAAACTCTTTCTCCAGGCAGCAGCTGAAGGAACGAGAGGACACAGTCTTAAGCTGTGTCGAGGGAAATATAGGTTGGATATTCAGAAAAAGTTTTTTTATGGAAGGAGTGATAAAGTACTGGAATTATCTGCTCGGGGAGCTGGTGGAGTCACCATCCCTGGATGTATTTAAAAGAAGACTGGTTGTGGCACTCAGTGCCATGGTTTAGTTGAGGTGTTAGGGCATGGGTTGGAATCTGTGGTCTTGAAGGTCTCTTCCAACCTAGTCATTCTGGGATTCTGTAAACATTATTTACATATTGAAACAATGAAAACTTAGTATTCTTAGATAAAGCTGCATGAAACATTCTAAAGATATATTCAAGATTTCTTCTATTCAAAATTTATTTTAAATATGCATAAAGTATATACCCTGAACCTACTGCAATGGCTTCAGAATAATTAAAAAAATGAGAATTTCATGTGAGCCCACTCACATATCCAGCCGGAAACAGCATCCTGAGTAGTCATTTTAAAATTGAAGCTAATTGTACTGTTTAAAATAGAAGGCCAGTTTTTAGAAGGCCAAACGAGTGTGCTTCCTTTGTTGGCACTCACTCTACATTAGCACTGGGAAAGGTTTATTTAGTGTCCTTTGCTCCTCTGCTTTTTGCAAGAGTTAACGCAGTGGAAGAGGATCCTGCTTCCCCTAAGGAAGAGCTTGCAAGACAGATTCACTCCTCCCTCCACAGCACACCCCAGAGAAGTCACCACTGACACACCATGAGTTGAAATCAATGCTTGCACAGGCGATGTCTATTTTGTGTCAGCTGTGAACACCACTCAATAAAGGCCTTTTTATTTACTGCCACTTACTTCTACAAAACAGAAATTTGTGCTATTAAAAGCCCCTTTTTTTTCTCTGCCAGCAAAAATGAAAGTGTCTCCCCAGCTATTTTCCATACACCATGGGCTTGTGCCTGCCCAATTTGACCCTCACCAGCCAGAATGAATGTAGTTCTTCATTCTGCACATACCACTGGCAGCACATTCCGTGTTTGGAGCAGGCTACATAAGCTGTGCATTGTGGCTGCCCTTGGGTTGGATGTAGTGGTGGTATCAGCTGCATCACTCCCGGTCTTGTTCCAAAGCACAGAAGTCCCTGGCGATTCAGCAGCTAGCTGGGGGAATTTGGAGCTTCAAAACACAGCTGAGGTCACCAAGAGTTTGTTCAAAGTTGGTTAAAACCATCATCTTTAAATAAATGCAAATAAAATCTGGGAGGGGGAGGTAAGAGAGGTTGCTTGCTCGCTCTGTCAAGAAGTCCCCCTCAATGAACTAGACTTGCATGGATCCTACTTTTCCTCACTTTTATCATTCAGAACTGGGTAATTTATTAATAAAATACTGTTTTACAGTAATGCCTATGAAGTGCCTAAGGAGGACTACAGTTTTCTTGTATTAAAAGATCAGCAGGTGTAGGTGTTTATTTGGAGTCCAAGGCAGGTCTTGGGACTTAATTTGCAATCCAACCTAAGTGATTTATAGCAGATCACTTCCATTCAGTATGACAGTATGGTGACAGGATAATTGGTCCCTTGTTTCAGGATATTTTCAACATTTACTGCATTTTTGCTTGCATGTTTCCCTCAACCAGAAACAACAGAAGAAGGAGTTAGCTTTTTTATTTTTGGTACATATAAGTAACCTAATTAATGAAGTTGTATCTGTGCCAGTAGCAGCAGTGAGATATTCACATCTCCTTCATTGGGTGAAAGAAGGAGAAAGAAATGGACAGGGAAACAATGTTAATTTTTATATTTTCATTCAATAAAGGTAAAAGTTAAACTTCTTAGTGTAAACCATGCAAGCATTCTTGTTACTCAGACTTATATTTTTGGAAGCCTCGACTGCTGCTGAAGTCCTGGAGGCATACTAGGCAGTCTAAGATGAAACTCTTTTACCACGTGTGGGCCTGCAGGCATTAAATCCCAATTTCATGAGCAACAGTTCAGGTGGAAAGCCACAAATCATTTGGCATGTTAGCTTGTTCAGTGGCTGGACAAGAAGTGTTTATTTAACACATTAGGGTTACAAAGGCTGTGAAAATAAGCAGAGTCACAATAAAAAATTTAAACATTCATTTTGACAGAACGACAACTATGACAATCATGAAAGATGTTCTAAAATCTAAATCTAAGAAGTTGTATGGTCAGCAAGGATAAACTACGGTTCTGTTACTTCCTAATTTATGGAATTTTTCCTATTTAAAATCACTGGTAACTTGAGAATGTAGAAGATGGGTTGATTTCTATTGCACTTGACTACCCAAACAAAATTCTAGTGTAGTTAAGCTTTGAATTCAGCCTGTGGTACACACGATTAAGTTTTTTTTTGGTAGAACTGCAAAATTAACATACGCTGAGGATTATATTCGGGGAAAAAAGGGAGGATCTAAGGGTTACAAACTGTGTACCCACTCATCTATCAGGTTTGCACACACATGTATTTAGGAAGAATTAGCATTAAATACTCAGAGGTTCTATGCTGCCTCTGTGCTATACTCAGACTGTGCACCAAATTCTATTTTCAAAGACCTGTGCCTAAGCAGTGAGTGAGAATCCAAGCACATGCTTCACAGAACAGGCATCTGCATTTTTAATTTAACAAAGATGGCAATAAAATCAAGGTTTTCTTCCTGAAAAAGAGCTGGTCCAGGAATAATTAGCCCAAATCTATTTATCAGCTTGCAGATTGTCTAATATAATGTAATGCAATGGGGCAAACCAGAACTATCTGATTAGGATTTGTCAGTTTGCTACCTCTATTTTGTCTTTAAAAGACCTTGCTTAGAAAGTTGCCAGGCATTTGTTTTTATTTATTCAATTGTTTTGGTTAAAATTCTGCACTACCTCCTCTGAGTTCATGACATACATTTAGTTTAGCATTTAGGCTTTTAAAATTAGATTGCAAATAATAAGGTTTGATGAGCATTTGCATCATTGAAATGAATCTATACTTTCTTAGGCAAAAGGATTTGAATTTGTTTGGGGAGTTTCGGTTTTGGAATTTTGGATTGTTGCTAGACCTATATATCTAGACCCGTTCTAGTTTGGTTTAATAAACAGTACTTGGAAGAATAATCAAAACCTGTTTTCAAAATACAAATGTTGTCAGCCTATTCATAAAATATGCTTTAATAAACTTTATCTCAAATACTTTGATGTTCCAGTATGTCTACCTTTGCAATTATTAATTGTTCAATGCAAGTTTTTTTCTTATTTTACCGAGGTATCCACATGTGACAATTTTGCAGCTATTTTCCATCTCTGTCATGTACTCCCACAAAGGCTGAATACTGCATGAGTTTATTTTTCTACCCTCTGCTCCCTCTTCGACCTGAAAGTGTTAAGGTGCAGAGAGGGACAGGAAGAGAAACAAGAGTTAAGTGTCCACATAATGGCTGAGCAAAGCAGATCTCCTCAGTCTGCAAAGGGACATTTGAAATAAAATGTCATCTAGTAAGTCATGAGAGGCACAAAGAGGGTGGATAGTAATTGTTTGTTCTCTGTTTTTAGTGTAGGCATTACAGAGTAACTAATAAAGCTAATAAGAGGTGAAGTTTAAAAAAAAAAAAAGGAGGAGCTTCTTCATCCAATTGACAGGTAGGCTATGAATATCTGTGTCACAGTTCTTTGAATGCTTGAAATGGGTGGGGAGCCAAAGGGAGACTGCAGGGATTGCCAGACATCACAACTGATTCACATGGTCCTCGAGTGATCAGTTGCTGCAGGCTGGGACTGCTGTTCCTCAGCTCCCACACCTTTCCTAGAAACCTGCCTCTGGCCATTGTCAGAGACAGAACTCTGGATTAGCCTGTCCTTTAGTTTTATCCAGTTCCTATAGCACCAGCTGATCTATGGACTCATCAGGTACAGTAATTGTCAGTACTAGTGACTGAAAACATGGTTGTAGAATATTCTTAAATCTTCATGTTTTCCATTTCTTCCAACCTCGTCTATACTGGAAGATTGTAGCAGCTAAAACATATTGTAAAATGAATCAGCCAATGCTACAAACTCCAAAAACATACTTACAATTAAATGTGTTGAGCTTGACTTCTCTCTAACCAGTTTAAGTTCATAATATTTAAAAATCAAGTTTGCACTGCATTAAGGACCAAAACTTACAGTAACCCAATTTCTTGGAGTCTTGGAGTCATGTTTCCTTGCTCTTAATTTTATGACTTTTTTCTTAAAGACAACATTTTTTCCCTTCTCTTTAACACATTGAGCATAGACAGTAAGCATTTATCATACATTTGGTTCATTTTAAATTTAAGAGCCAAAGGGTTTGGCAGATAAAGTTTTCATTTTTGTCAACACAAGCACACGCTTCTGTTTTATGTAACTAATGCTGAAATGGAAGTCTGTGGCAATTACAGACCATTTTTTCATTTCCACACACTTACCATTTGTAAAGTCTCCAAAGATTCAAGTTTCATGGAGAATGTTTTTTTGTTACTGCTCAACAATTGTATTTGATCTTTGAGCAGTGAGAAGAACAGATCTCTGCCAACATTTTTAAATCAGCTATATAAAAAATAAAAAGGCCTGGATTCAAAATTCAACACCACTTAATTATTGCAAACATGTGTAAGTCTCTTTTTTTCCCTTTCTGCATGTTATGAAATGTTACAATCTCTCCTCAACATATGTGTAGAGTCAGTATAGTCTATGTGTGGATAAATCACTAAAGACTTCTAAGACCCAGATTCCACCATGGAGTTTGTTACAGGCACAAGGGAAAATCGATCCCATCTTCTTGAACAAATGATTTGCCAGAAAAGTGTAATGACAAGAAAGAGCCAGATAAAGGGTATTTATTTATTATTATATGAATTATTTTATGGAAAGAATGAATTGCACTCTTTAATTTTCTAGTAGTTTCTGAAAAGGCTTTCAATTAAATAATTTTACTTGTCTTTTCACCTGCAATTTGCTCATTCTGATTTAAATTCTATCCACCTTCCAGGTTGCTAAGTACTTTGAGAGTACCAGTTATCACAAAACCAGGTGTAAATGTAGGAGGGTGCATGCGCAGAAAGAAAACACAGAAGAAAACCTGAGAGTTCCCTAAGACGTTGTTTTCAAAAGAGGAACGTTTTGTGCTTAGCATTTTTGTTCTACCTACTGTGTAACTCCTGACACAAACCAGGAAAAAAAAACCCAGGCCACGAAAATTAACTGCATGTAGTTTGCACTCTCTGTGGTAGATTAAACTCCAGAAAGGCTTAGTTATGTTTCACTGTACACAGCAACAGGAGATGCTCGGGCAGGCTACATAGTTCAACTAATCCTCCAGCTGCTGACCCTCAGCAAATCCACGGCCCTTCTGTGCATCAGAAGAATCACTGTTGTTACAGTGGAGAGCCTTGGACAGAGCTGTGACAGAGATCCAGAGTGACCTCGCAGGCTGCCTGGGGGCAGTTCAGCCCCGTGGGGACAGAGGTGCCTGGAGCACAGAAGGAAATCCCTGTTTCTGTGCTGCAGTACGATGCTCTCCTAGTGTGTGAGCAGGGGCAGGAGCAGCCCCTGCCATGGAGAGAGGGTGTATGACAGGGCAGCTGCTCCATGTGCTCCAGGCAGTGAGCTGCTTAACAGCCCTTTCGCGCTGGAGAGGGTTTCTGCTCAACAAAATATTCAGAAGGCATTTCTGTGACTTCCCAGAGGCAAGGAACTGAACAGCCAAGAGGTGCACTGTCTCTGGGTGGCAAATTGAATAGGAGAAGAAGACTCTGTGAGTTGAGGACAGAGAGGGCAAAAGGGGGAGCAGACATACATGGTAAGACTGCAGGGGCTAATGGACCTATTCTCAAAAGAGATTACTTCAATTTACACAATAAAAAATGTAGGCACAGACTAAATTCAACCTAAACCACTTACAAATCCATAGGATGTCTGTGCTCTCCAGGGGCACCATTTTTATGCCTCTCTGAATTGGATCCTGAAGGTCACAGGCAAAATTATTCTTGGCTTTAGCTATAAGATCAGTATGTGCTCTGGCTTTTTTCTTCTTAACCATTTCTGTATAAGTGGAATGGAGTCTAATCAAGTTGCTTTTTTTAACAGGTTTTAATTTTCTTGTTACAACCAAGAAAGAACTACAGACACTGTAAAGCATATTGTAGCATGACAGAGTACTGAAAGAATATTCAGAAGAAAAATAACTGCTCTGAGGTGCTATTTAAGAGAATAGATGTGTTTTCTTCCACTCTGACAACTTGAACTCACATCTATCACATCCCTGTATATATTTTGGTGTTTTTTTGAATAGGTCACTAAAGAGCTCAAAGAAGTTATCAGTTGTGATATGAATCTCCATCTGTTGCCAGCCTCCTTTGAGAGCTTGTCTTTCATATTACAAGGCATTTAGTGGAGTATTTTGCCAGCTTTTTAGAATGACCATAAGAGGCCTCAGACTCTCAGCTTTCATAGCTATATTCCAAAATTAGAATGTTCTCACAAATTGGCAAATTTCCAATTTCCAAAACAAAGTATAGAAAAATCCAGCACTGTTTTAGCACTTGTCCCCAACATCCAATGTTAAGCACCTCTGCTGGTGTTCTCCAGCTACCCACAAGAATTACCTGGACTATGGTAAAGAAATCACTTAGTTGGAACTGTAATTCAGTTACCAGAAAATTTAACAAGGGCAACAAAAAGGTCATATTTAAGAAGAAAAACATCACAGAAACCTCATAAATATGCTTTAAACTAGTACAGAATACAGATTATTTTGATACTTGTCTTTCCATTATTTATTCTGTAATAATTTTTCTGAAGATGCAGTGAAGATTTTAAAGAAATTAATGTGGATCTCCTTATTAAGTACTTTTTCAACTGGGGACCAAGCTCTGGTTTTAATTGAACAAGAGGATAGTCTTTGTAAGAAACTGTCTTGGGCCTTCAAAGCTGAGACAAAAGGAGCCAGGCGGATCTGGCCCGTGCAGAGGCGGTGCAGCGCGGCAGAGCGGGCTGAAGGGACGGCACCGCGGGGAATTGGACCAGCGGAATGGAGCAGGAAGCCGCGGCTCTGCGCAATGAGGACGAGCCAGCTTTTTTGAGGGCTGATCCTTCGTTGTTTTTCTTGGCTTGGCCTCAGGGACAGGAAACCCTGGCTGCAGGAGAGCACACCATCTTGCCCTAGTGCTGGAAGGCCGTGTGGCACTGGGAGCAGGGATGTCGTCCTGCCGTCTTGTCTTGGAAACAGCCCTGTGTCACTGCTGAGCCACAGGAACGTTCACCATCTTGTCTTTGCCTTGGGAATAAACAAATGTCGCTGCTGATCTGCAGGAACTTCCCCCTGCCATCTTGTCTTTGTCTCTGGAATAACCACTGTCATTGCTGAGTCACAAGGAACATCCCCCCAGCATCTTGTCTTTGTCTCAGGGGCCATGCAGAGCTAAGTCAAGGTGGTGAATGCCTTTTGTGTGTAAAGCACCTTCTCTTTTTGTACACTTTTGTTATTAGTATTGCTGCTGTCACTGTGTTTCTTACTCCACTGCTCTTTGCTTTCAGTAAATTATCTCAACCCATAGTCTCTGCTTTGTCCTTCCCTCACCAGAGGGGGACAAGGAGAAGTGGAGTGGCTTATTTGGAGTTTAATTCCCAACTGCTGTTAAACCATCACAACAGTCTAAACCCATCCTCCAGGTCAATAATGAGGATGTTGAACAGTATTGGACCCGGTAGGGACATCACCAGTTCTTGTTTGATTACTTTGTCACCTTTGGAAGCAGCTTAAAATTTCAAAGGTGAAAATTACTCCAAGCCATCTCTGCCCATATACTTTGTCCTCCTCCTTCTTCACCAGGGTTTCTGCAGGCCATCAGTTCCCAGCCCTGCTGAGTTTTTTTGAGAATCCAATTACTAGCTGATGATAACTGGCACATTCATAGAGACTGTGGTAGACCCAAATTTTCATCACAAATACTTAAAAAACCAGATTCTATAAGGCATGTTTGACTCCAACATTCTCCATAGATTCCTGACAACCTCCAGAGTAGAACGGAGAGCTCACTTTTTGAGACATCTCAGTGGCAGCATTTTATCTGGTTACTCATTTTGCTGTACAGTGTATGTGCACTTCATATTTCAATGACAAAGGAGGAATTCACAAATGTTCACTTCAATAAGAGTGTGCGTCAGTGATAGGGAGGTTTGGGGAGCAGGAGCTTAACTTTAGACACTCTAAATCATAGCTCTGAAGGAACCCCTTTCTTTCCAATGCCTGTAAAGGAAGTGCAGAGAGATTAGCCTCAATCAACACTCCTCTAAATGTCAATGCTAAAGATTGCATATGACGGCAGTTGGGAAATCAGATAGTTTAATGCAGCCATTAATTAAACACAAACATTAAGGCAGTCTCACCATACATTTTCATAAGGCAACTGAACTAGAATTTCAGTGTTTGAAAAGATATTTGTAATTAATTGCATCTGTAGAAGCAATTAAATACTAAGTGTCTGAAAAATTACCCCTTGATGCTCCTAGTACATTTAAGTGAGCAAAAAATGTACCCTGTCTTTTCATAAGTGCACTTAAAGTACAAAAAGAAATTGTTTGAAGAACTGTCATTCAAAACATGGTATATAATCATTGCAGCATATAAATACAGCAGAATGAAAACTTTGTTAAAATGTTTGTACACACTGTAAGATTTAATGTTTCCTTAAAAACACCATTTACAAAAGTGGTGGATACACTAAAAAATGCACTTAACCTTTGGACTACGTGTCTGAGCATTTCCTGGTATAGGTTCATGGTAGCAGCATGAGGAACCATAAATCTGTGGAAGACACCACAGTAAATGTGGGAATCAATGTTCCTGGATCCATCATGGGTGGACTCCATCAGGTTAGGGAGAAGCAGGCAAATGCTTTCGGCCAGGGAGCAGGAGTAAAGAAAAAAAGGCTTCCCTATATTGAAAACACTTATTGCTTTAGAAGAAACATATTATCAACAGTCAACAAAGCAATAGATTGGGTACAATTAATTTCTAAATTCCAGACTGAAGTAGTATTTACATTTTGTATCAACAAGGAGCCAGCAGCAATTTTTTAGGATTTAAACCAACAAAAAGGCCTTTTAGTGTGCAAAGTATAAAGGTCTTGCTTCTAGGAGCTACTAAAAATCCCAAGACAGGCATAAAAGGTTTTTCTTGAAAGTCTCATCCTAACGAGATGAATGAATGCCTGCAATGTTTATGTGTGTGAGGGATGTTGAGAGATCTGTACTCTTTGCAACATCAAGAGAATTTTCTGCAGTTGAAATATTGACCAGCATAGACACCATTAAATCTGTCTTTTACACCACATTATGGATGCAAACACTGAGAATTACTACATGCCCAGGATTATGCATCTTAACTGTGATATTCTCCTGTAAAGTACTTTTTCTGAAATGTTAACAAGCACTCAGATCAAATTCATTGTTAGCATTAATTTATTCTCTTATTTGCTACTGCTAAATGTTTTTATTAAAGTGTGTATGTTTTTATCTACATAGAAAATGCAATAAGATGTATTCCAATGTAATGTAAATATGGAACTGCAATACAACTCAGGTAGAAATCATAGTATTTCTCCATCATTTTTTCCATGAGTAATTGTTGGAATAACACCTTATTTGACACAGAAGAATGAAATGCTACTTTAATGGCTTTAACTGAAAGGAACAAGATCTGTAGCTTTAAGAGCATACAATATGGAAAGATGAGGTATTATGCATTCCAGTGTATATAAAACATTTTCTCATTAACACTATTTAATTGAGAAGCCATCCGAAACCTATTAAGTGCATTATCAGTTTGCTAGAATTTCCTTTATTATCAGTCAATATATTTCCTCTCTATGTGTAGATATGTGTTCTCTCCTTCTCTCACTTTTCTCCTCCTAAGGCTCTAGGATCTCTTAGTGGTAATTATTAATATGTTATCAGTATTTTGGCTCCTGGCATATAAACGTGTATTAGATATGCAGGTACCGAGCCATAAAAACACCATTAATTTTCAGAGGAGGAATTTTGGGGGACATATTTGTGGCAGCTGAGTTATGGTAGATTCAGTGTTATGTCTGGGCTCTGAGCCAGCCTTAAAATCCTTCCCGTACCACCAACCATCGAGGGCACACAGTCACTGATGGGGGTGGCAGCTTGAGGCTGTGTAAGAAAGCTGAGATCCAAGGAAAGCCAAATATATGGAAGGCAGCTCTGAGGCAGCTTGGCAGCAAGTCAGATTCTAAGTAGTAATGCTTGTATGAAATATATTCTGCCTTCCACGCTTAATAGTAATAAAGTTTGATTGAAGTCTTGTTCAAATTGCACTCTGTCTGATGCCAGGTATTTAATATTAAGAAGTTTGGGGAGTTTTGCTATCTGAAGTAAAAGGGATTTAGATTTATTTCAGACTTTCACAGTAGAAACTTGCTCAATGGCCGGGAGCCATTGAGCCAGGAAAAAAAAAAAAAAAAAAAGAAAAGAGAAAGGCTACTGGAGATCTGATCATCTTCTTTTTGGCAGAAAAACTCACGATTCTTTAGCATGCTTTTCAAAATTGCTCTGCCATAAGAGGAGTTACCCTTTGCTGCAGTACCAGGAAATCCCCATTTTGCCTTGAAACTGCTGCAGGGTCAAATATGATGATATTATTTCTTTCTGCAAGTGCAGAGCTCATAACTTCTGTGATGATGAACTCCCATTTCCCTTCCCCCCTCCCTCTTTTACTGAGACACTTCCTTCCCCTTGTGTTTGCAAAATTAAGTTTGCTCCAAACAAGAAACTCAAGAGAAGAAAAAGAAAAGAACCACAAGTTACATATTGTTTTTCCTTTGTTATTTAGAAAGCCTCCTGCTCCTGTGGCAATCCAATTATATTTGAAGCCTGGCTCATGACTTTTGAATACTCTCTGGCACATCAGATATCCTTGGGGACCCAGAGCAGGCTCTGATCTTCCATAAAACCTGTATTAGGTTAATACATAATTCACCATTTAGGAGACAGATAGAGGGACAGCCTTGCCAATACAAATTCTTCGTTTACTTTTAGGTGATAGGCAATACAGAGCCTGTATTTGAACTCTGATTAGAGATTTTATTAGCTCAACATTTCATATCACTAGCTAACAGCACACATACAAGTATGTATTTTATTCATTTGGATTTGCATTTGCTTGGGTGGTTTTACCTATAATGCAGCCATAGACTCTTACAGGATAAGAATTGTCAATAAAGTAATCTGTATACTGAGGAGATAAATCCCTACCTGGAGCATAAACAAAGAGTTTAAAATTCAGAATCATTGGCATGAAAGGGTTTTGAAATGTGCCTACAGGGTAAGTGTCCTTTTGTCCTGCTAAGTGCAGGTAGCAAGAGGAAATTAGGAGACATCCTTCCACACTGAGCTGTGGCCTGGGAAATCAGGTGACTGGCCAAAGTGTGCAAATATGTTCCCTCTTCCTGAGCACCCTTAGCTACACCCTTGCAGTAACACTTGAGGGTTGTTTCAGGCTCTCTGCTTGATGCAGAGAAAGTTTTACTCTTCCATCCCACCACCTTCTGTGTTTTTAAAGTATTTTCATTGTTATATCTTGGTGTACTCCTTGGAGATGATAATATTTTGCAGACAAACCTGTAGGCCTTTCCCAGTGACCCAGTGATCCCAGTCTCCAAGGTTTTGTGATTTCCTGAGTAGGAAAGAACCAGAGCAGCAGCCTCAGCTCCTTCTGCAGATTGATCCCAGCTGACTGCAATGCATCTGCATTTTGATCACTTTTCTATTCACTGATCGAACCAAGTCAAGGGTCAGGATGGACGTGAAACATCTGCAAAGAAGAGAGTACATTTCTTCCTTCTGCTGCTGGAGATTCTGGCTAATTTTGAAATTAGTTTGGCTACGGCACCACGGTAGCTCCAGCTTTGTGCTATTTTGTGCCTCCTGTGTTTTTTCCTTGCAGCAAGGGAAGTGGGAGGAGAGGAAAAGGGTTTTTCCTGGTGCAATTGTTTGTGTCAGGTAAATCTCCATAAATCTCTTCTTGAGAAATTCAGTTCATTAAAGCCCAATTAGACACCAATGGCTTGATTCACCTCATTAAGGCTAATTTAAATTAGCAGAAATAGCAAATTGCTATTAGGGATTTATAGCTAGAGTTTTAGTGGAGTGTGGACAGACAAAGCAAAGGCTTGTCTCCTTTGACTATACTTTTCAATCACTCATATTTTTCAGCATAAATACACATTAAAAGAACATTTACTAAACTTGGAGTCAAACTGAATTTGCGACAAGGAAGACATTACCAAATAAAGTAATTTATCTGTAATTCTTTTGTGCGTGTGTGGTGTTTAGATTTTTTTTTGTTATTTTTTTTGCTTTCAGTTTTTGTTGCTGTTGTTATTTGTATTTGTTTGAAATATTACCACATTTTTCTTTGAGATATATTAAGTGAAAGTACTTTAAAAAATGAAAATAGTCTGGATGAGTTTTTCCTTTCTCATAAAACTTGTAGCAAAAGAACTAGCATTTGCATTCATTGCATCTGCCAGCTTTGTAAGAGCAGGTTTATTCAGTTTTGGAAACAATTATATATGCAAGAGCTTGTGCACACATGATGGAGAAGGGTATGGACACTATTATATACTCACCATTGCAAGAATTTTCACAGTAGGTATTCTGAGTAAAAAGTGACCCAGGAACATATCCAGCTCTTTCTGGATCCATGTGAAAAGAAACTTTGGTTCTTCTCTTTACCAAGCTGAAAATGTTATCACTATCCTAGAAATGGCTGCTTGAGTACAGCAGGAAAGCACATACACACATTTATGTGAATCTATAATTCTTTAAATTTGGGTTCATACAGTCAACTTGTGTTCCCAGAGGCCTGTAAGCAATCAAAAAGTTTGATATCTGACCTATACTGCTCATCCAGTCTCTCTCTCAGGTTAACAAATATGCAAGAAGACTTTTACAGGTCCTTTACAAGAGTTATGTGGTTGTCTTGTCTTTATTGCCAGACTGCATGCTACACTACTGTGTGTGCTGGGGGTGTATTACTTTAGGAAGGCAGAAGTTAGGTAGGTTGTCTTTTTTTTTTCAGCTTACAATCAACTGTTATATGGTACAATATTTCAGAGGGTTTGCTAGAGGTAAAATGTCAAGATTTTTAGTCATTTGTATTGGGTTTGCATGGCCAGGTTTTGGTAGTGGGGCTGCACAGGGGTGGCTTCTGTAAGAAGCTGCCAGAAGCTTCCTTGATGTTCAGCAGAGCCAATGCCAGCTGGGTCCAGAGAGGCTGCTGGCCAAGGCTGGGCCAGCCAGAAATGGTGGGAACACCTCTGTGATAGCAGATTTAAGAAGAGGAAAAAAGTTATTGCACAGATGTAATTGCAGCCAGAGAAGAGCAGTGTGAGAATACATGAGTGGAGCAGCTCTGCAGACAGTGCAGTCAGTGGAGAAGGAGGGGACAAGGTGTTCCTGGTGCTGGAGCTGAATTTCCCTGCAGCCCATGGTGTAGATTATCCTGAGGCAGCTGTGCCTCTGCAGCCCATGGAGAATGGGAATGCAGAGATCCTAGCCTGCAGAGGAGATCCATGTTGGAGTGGGTGGATGCCAGAGGGGAGACTATGAACCTATGGGAAGCCCATGCTGAAGCAGGCTCCTGGCAGAGAGCTGCAGATCCATGGAGAGAGGAGCCTACACTGGAGCAGGTTTCCTGGTAGGACTTGTGACCCCATGGGGGACCCATGCTGGAGCAGCCTGTGCCTGAAGGACTGTACCCAGAGGGAGAGTGATCCATGTTGGAGCAGTTTGTGGAGAACTGTTGCCTGTGGGACTCATGTTGGAGAAGTTCAGGAAGAACTGTCTCCTGTGGGAGGGATCCCATGCTGGAGCAGGGGAAGAACTCCTTTCCCTGAGCAGCAGCAGGAACAAAGAGTGAGGAACTGACCATAACCTCCATTCCCTGTCTCTCTGTACTGCTCAGGGAGATGAGGTAGAGCTGGGAAGGAGGGAGTGGTGGAGGAAGGTGATCTGCAGGTCTTATTTTACTTCTCATTATCCTGCTCTGATTTTGTTAGGAATAAATTTAATTAAGATCTCTAATTCAAGTCTGCTTTGCATGGGATGGTGAGTGATCTCTCCCTGTCCTTATCTCAACCCATGAGCCCTTTCTTATATTTTCTCTCCCCTGTCCATCTGTGAAGTGTTCAGAGGCTTTGGTGGGTGTCTGGCATCCAGCCAGAGTCAACCCACTATCAGACACCACTCTCCAAAAGCTGTACTATACTACAACATGGATACCCATGGATACAATATAAATTGTGTGTGTCTGTTTGTGTATATGTACCTATAATACCCCATTTGACAAACAAAGGCTGTAATAGTACATCCTCTGATGTATGCAAAAGGTCTTTCCTATGAAGAGCCAATCTCAGGAATTATTTCCACCCCAGATTTATGTTCATCTATCTAAGGTTGCGTGTGCTTAAGATAAAAGCACTCAGATACATCACATTTGTGCTTTTTCAAGCCTAAGACTCTTAAAGGAGGAGGGGCAGGTTGCAGGAATCAAGTAGTTGAGCATTTGAACTCAAATGCTGTAACTGAAGTTGCTAATAAAGTTTTAGATATAGCAGAAAAATGATAAGTTTGGATCACAGTTTTCTCTTGTGCTGAAGATATTGCAAAGATGTGCTCTATCAAGAATAGTTTCTGCTTAAAACGTCAGTTCTCTGCAGTTAAACACTCAGGCTACAAACTGGGAGCTCATCAAAGCCATTGAACCATGTCAGACAAATCAAAAAAGGTAGGTATGCATTCAGCAGTCAAGAACAAATGCAAACATTGTAACAAAAATATTTAACCATCCCAAATGGAAACTTATTTCTGCTTTTCCGAAGAGCTAAAGCATTAATAGCAACAATAACTGCTTCCTCAAGGTCACCAAAAGTTCTCTTGAAGGCTTATAGTTGTGTCTTAGTAACAGAGATAAATCATAACCTTCTACTTTTGGAAATTCATCTTCAAAATACCCAGAGCTGCCACAGCTCTGTTCCCATTGCTCTCTCTGACCCATCTCAAAGTGCTTGAATAGAAATGGGATGCTGACAAAAGACTGTGTCTCAGATCTGGAAGCTTCTTTGTACTTTTTTAATCTTCCTCCTCTGATTTTCCTAAAAGTCGTTGCTAAAAAATGCCTATCTCTTCTGTGCCACAGATTATTATGCTTTTGAAAGCAGTGTTAAAATCTAATTGTTACATCTGGTAAAGTTTTCTCTGGTGATGTTCATGGGAGAAATTTGGAGATAATTTTCCACAGAAACCCAGAAAACTGTGATTGCAATTTAAGTAACATGAAGCCAATTCTCTCAATTAAACTGAATTTTCACTTCTCCCCCTCTAAGACTTAGTATGTGAAAATTTGCACATGCCAACTAAGAGGATTTTTTTTTCAGGAGCTGTGCAGAACAGCCTTTGTCCATCATTGCCTGGACTGTGAATGAGCCCACATTCACCCCAAAATTAAAATCAACAATTAAACTCTTAAATGCTCTTAACACTGTGGTCTGGTGAGCAGCTGAGCTGGTCGAAGAGTCTGCTGTTGCCAGAAGGCAGTACCTTCACCTTGCTGTCCCTTCTCTTCCCACATTTCACCCCAGGCTCATCCCCTCTTCAGAGCTGCAGCCCCCCTGCACAGCAGCTACAGTCTGAGCAAGAAGGGAAAGCAGAAGCTGAATGACTGCCTCAATGTAACACAGTGAGCTGGTAGAAAAGGGCAGACCAAAATTCTCATCTCTCAAATGCCAACCCCCTTAACAAGTCTGCTCTGTGCCTTGTCTAAACAGTCCCAGATAGGTCAGCATGGGAAAACAGGAAGAGGTAAAGTAAGCAGAGGGCTTCTTTTTCCCTCCTTCAGGAAAACAAAGTGGTTAAATCAAAGGAAGTGATTTTATGCTTATATTTAGAAGAAATCATTGACTTGTAGAGATCATGTTTCAGTGTGACAAGTGATACCAAATAATACCTGGTTTATGCAAGTCACAGGGGAGTGTAGCAGCTCTATTTCTATCCTGATTTTGGATGGGATGGGACTCCTGCAGCTCTGGTGTCCATTTGGCTCTCCCCACCATACCCAACCACTTTTGAATCCACTGGCCAACTTCAACTCAATGTTCATGAAAAGCCATTTCTAAACAGAAGAGAAAAAAACGCAGATTATTACTCTAAGAAAAACAAGGCTGCAGTCTGTGTTATTCAGGAGGCAGAGGAGAGAGATCATGGTACTATGAGAGATTTAGGAGACACAGAGGCAATTTAATGATACAGCAGCAAGGAGTAAATTGAGCTTAGGCTATGTCACAGGAAACAATACCATAGGAATCCAGATCTGTTAATTCTATTCTTTCTTTCATGGATGAAAATGTATCTTTGTGGAGGTTTTAAAACAGCATCAAGTATTTTAATCTTTCTGTTCAAAATTTTGTCTTCTGTGTGATCCTTTGCTTTCAAAGAGGCAGTAGGAGATTATATGTTTATGTCTTTTGTGGATGGAGATCCAACACAGAAATAACAGATCAATGCATTTCTATAATTTTGAGTCTCACATGTGCAGTTTTCCAAAACAAAAAATAAATGCACATACCCGCAACAACATCTGTATTTATTTTGGCCTGTTCAAAGTGAAGTTCTACAACTTTCTACCAGTGTGTTTCTAATTGCTAAAGTAAATGCAACATTATATCCAAAATTTGAAACAAGACACTGTAGTGCCTGTCCTAATTAGGAAGAGATGCTTCTGCTAATTTTTTTCCCATGAGTCAGAGGCAATGCAATAACATTCCTGAGCAATGGGACAAGTTCAGAAGAAAGCCTATGGTCACAGGCAGTTGTGCATCTTTTGTTTTGTCCTTTGGAAACTGATGAGCAAGGTATCTTTAAAACAGTCTTAACATTTTTGAGTTCATTGAGAAATAATGCTGACTAACATTCCTTCATGACTGAAGTCCAGAAAAGTTCAAGTAAAGAAAGTCAATTGATTAAATCAGTGTTGTAAATTTTATTAAGTAAAGAAAAGGTTTGATGCCTGGAAGAGCAGTGGAACCCCAGCGGAACCTCAGTCTGGCTAGAGAGACTTCAGGGTTTAAACAAACCTGCCCATGGGAGCCAAATTCTCCTTGTTGTCTAACAGCTGCATCAGAACAAACTGAGGCATTTCAGCAAGATCAAGCAGTTTCACTTTTGGGAAGAGTGACAGAATGCTTTGGTATATAAAACAGGCTGCATGAAGGATATCCCACCTGGACTGTTCAACTGTCCTGTACCATGCAGACTAGCCAACAATGAAAAAAAAAAAAAAGTCTGAGGGAAGACATTTGCCTCCAGTACTTGATAAATTATTGCAAATGAATAGCTGATATGTGATGAACTGAAAAATCAGAGCTGAACATTTGTATTTCTGTGCAGAGGTATGCAGGAGCAGAGTGCCTCAGCATCAATCAAGAGAAGAAAAGGAAAATGCTCCAAGATGGCTCCTGACCAAACAGACATGGAAAGGCCTTGCAAGCTTTCCTGGGGAGCTTGGAACACTGCCTCATGTATTCCAGATGTAACCTACAAGACTCATTTGTTCTGATGATGGCTAGGTAGGGATACTTTATACAAAGGTCTCAAATGGGAAGTGACTAGTGCTTAAAAATAACCATCACACAAGCACTGTTCACATCAGAGAGCAGGAGATCCAGGATCAAACTTCACAGACTTTCACTTTCTTCTGGCTCCATAAAGCATGAGAACATGGTGCCAAGAATGGCACAAGATAACTCTGCTTGGTCACCACGTGAGTTTAGCAACAGCTCCTCACCATTTTTCTCTGTAATCTACCCAATGCTAACTTCTCCAGCTCTTGGTTTTTTTAATCTGTGAAATGAGGAGATTCTATATATCACTAAGTTCTGCAAGACCTGGTTTGTTAGTATTTATGAATTTGCTCTGGTGTGGAAAATGTACATCTCATGAGACTGTATCAGGGAAACAGAATTTCTGAACAGGAAAAACTGTGCTGAGATCCTCTTGGGATAAGTAATAATTATTATCCAGTCACCAGTATTTAGCATCGGAAGATTGATGGGTGATGTTGCAGAACTGCATTGCCACTTTCTGCACATGAAAGTGTAGTTTTGTGATAATTAAATGCATGCTGTATGACAGCCTAGAGAAATGTTCTTGTGTTTGGTAGATTTTTAGATTAACTGTGATATTTTTTTTAAACTTTATGAGGTTTCTTCCCCTTCAGGATTGATTGTTATCACTTTCAAACACATAGAGTGTCTGAGCAGACAGCCCATAGATAATGCAATATAATTAACAGAATCAATCAAGGCAAACAAGTATAACAAAACCTAGTAAAACAAGCAGCAGTAGCTAGTGTGTTAACATGTTTCCTCACAACATCAGCTCCTCACAGAAAATCACACAATAACAATATATCTCAAGCAGGAGACTTTACAAATTTAATTTATTTACCAAATTCATTTGAAAAGACTCTTAAATCTTGTGTATCAGGTGGAATAATGATGATGAAAGAGTTCAAAAAAGCAGAAGTTTAATTCAAAAAGGCAAGAATATTCAATTTATTTCAGTGATCTAAATGCTAATTATAGTGGAATTATTCCCACTGCCACAGAAATTATTAAACTTGCAAAACATATGTACTACTTACAGATCTTTTCCTGAAAAATAAGAGAAGACTTCTGTCAGCTGAAACAGGCAGTTTTGGGAGAGTAAGTAAAAAGCTGCGTTTGCCTCATGATCATATAAGCATAACTGAAAGTGATTAGTTTCTTTTAACTGCAAAATAAAAGTCAGTGTTTCAAGATAAGATGATGGTGAGCTTAGTGCATGCTATCTCCATCTTCAGAAGTCTGTTCTGGAGAAAAAAAATAACTCTATCACAACTCTGACTCATAGATTGCTTCTGAAAGTAGTCTCTTGAAATTATGAATGATTCTAAGCTATGAATTTTGCTTTAATTCTTCCTAATAGAAAATACCAAGAAGGAGGGTTCTGGTGGATGAGAGGCTGGACATGAACCAACAATGCACTCACAGTCCAAAAAGTCAGATGTATCCTGGGCTGCATCCAAAGCAGTGTGGCCTGCAGATTCAGAGTGGGGATTCTGCCCCTCTGCTCCCCTCTCATGAGACCCCAGCTGGAGCACTGCATCCAGCTCTGGGGTCCCCAGCACAGAAAGAACATGGGCCTGTTGGAGCAAGTCCAGAGAAGAGCCACAAAGATGATTAGAGGGCTGGAGAACCTCTCCTGTGAGGAAAGGCTGAGAGAAGGATTGTTCAGCTTGAAGAAGAGAAGGCTTTGGGGTGTCCTTCCAGTACCTGAAGTGGGCCTATAAGAAAGATAAAGAGAGACTATTTACAAGAGCAAATAGTGATAAGACAAGGGGAATGACTTTCAGCTGAAGATGGTAGGTCTAGATTAGATATTAAGAAAAAATTCTTTACTGTGAAAGTGGTGAGACACTGGAACAGGTTGCCCAGAGGAGATTTGGGTGCCCCAGCCATGGAAGTGTTCAAGAAAAGATTGGATGGGTTTCTGAGCAACCAGATGGAGTGGGATGTGTCCCTACCCATGGCAAGGGGGTTGGAATTAGGTGATCTTTAGGGTCCCTTCCAACTGTAACCATTCTATGATTCTATGGTTAAACTAGATGTTATTTATATTTTGAGTACAAAATAGGATATATTCAGGCATTCTTTTTCAGTTGAATATTGGCAGTAGAACTTTTTGGATATGAAAATATTCTTTAAATTATCTAATGAAATTGGGGAGGGGGGAGGGTATTATTTATAGCAAATGACCACTCAAATATTTTTTCTTCTGATTTTGCTTATGAATAATTTTTTTTGGTTGATAAAGACATGGCTTTTCCAGCAAATCATATGAAGACAACAATATGATGGATAATTTAGAGATAATTCTGCAGAGTGGTGTTCATGGAAAGGAACAGAAGGAGCAAAAGAAGTACAATGAATAATAAATGAAAAAGAAATAATTTTCATGCAGTATCTTGCACTAAAAAAAGTATAATTACCTCTGCATTTCCAGCCCCTTCTGGGAATAAGCACTTACATCTTGAACAATTGAACTAAAAGACTGAATAACTAGGGTACAATTTTTAGTATTTTGAACAAGTTAAACCTCTACATTCCATTGCTTTCTGTACAAGAAGTGACTAAAATAAGGGAAATCAGCTGGATTTTAGGATTTCAGTGTGCTAATTAGGCTCAGAAACATTAGGACCTGGATACTAGGGTGAAACTGCAATTAGCTGAGATTTAATGAGCTGTGTAATGATAAGTGACAGGGCTATGTAACTTTACAGCCATAATTTCCTGATTAGATGAACTCCTAAACACTGCAATCCTATGTCCTACCCCAAGGCATGTTGACCCTTCTAGCTGCCCAGAGGAGAAACAAAGTTTTGCCTGCAAAATTTTTAGGACCCACTCGGTATTTTAGCAACAGGAAACTCCTATAGTTTCAGGGCAATTTCTCACTCTGATCAGAGCAAGCATCATTTTCCATGCTAATCTAAACAGGTTTTTTCTGCTCCTTTTAATCTAGTTTATGTGGCTAGAAGTGTTTGTTTGATGACAAGAGGATCCTCTGAAGTAGCCACGGTCGGATAGGATATCAAGGGCATCCAGTATCCACAGCCACATCAAACACAGTTTGGGTGATGGAGAGGATGCACAAGGAAAGCCTATAATAAAACACCTCATAAAAGAGGACCAGAAATGCAACCTCAGAAAGAAAGCAAATCCCAGCTTTAGAACTCTATTTGTAACATTCATGAACATCAAGGGGAAAGTCTTCTAGATAAACCTTGGGTCTGAGAATCAACTGACTTGTAACCATTAATTGCTTCTGACTGTCTACAACTTTTGACTAGTCAAATTCCTGCTACCAGTGTTAACATGGGGAATATTACAGATAAAAATTATTTGAAGATGACAAAGTCCTCAGATTCCCTATGGGAGACACTAACATATTGTTCATGCTTTCAAAACCCAGTAAAGGCAATATTGTTTTTTTAAATCTTAAACTTTCTAGGATAGAAAAACTGTTACATGTGCCATACCTGTGTAATCACTTATATTTTTTTCTTCATTCCTTTGCCTCCTTCAACAGAGAGCACACATTGGCCATGACTGATAAGTGCTCAGTGGATTGGGCCTTAATTTTACCACATTTTTTTCTACCACCATCCCCTGTTCTGTCCTTCCACTTTAACAGAATTTATAGCGAACAAGACTGAGTGATAACACAATGAAAGAATACCCAGAAAGGTTCAAAATGCCTATATCCTCCCTATAGTGAGATTTCACCAGAATTTAAATATCTGGATCTTTAAGAATGATACAAATCTCTCCTGCAAGACATTTCCTTGGAGGCACCCAAGACCTTGCTAGACACAGACACTGCCAGCCTGTACCTGCAGCAAGAGGCTGGCCTGAACACTGAGTTTCCACTTATGTTTGAGCATGGTACAGAAATTCTGCATAGGCCATGGAGACGTTGAATTGCTGGAGTCTGGCAGAAAGCCCATCAGCATGGTTGCATCCTTGGAAAACATACACAAACCATATATACACACAACTCATGGCACTACCTGGCACTTTGAAAACGTCTTTTGAAAGCGGATGGCAACAGAGGGAGTAATGAAGGAAGCAGATTAAACATGGTGTTCCCCAAAATGCCACATCTGCTATCTTTACTGTCATGTATTTGTTTTGGTGGGTGTATAAAGCCAGCAGTATGATACTGAGCACTTATCAAAAGTCCCAAGGAGATAAAAACTGTTCTGATATGTAATTCAGAGCTTCTGGGGCTGTGAAATGTGTGATGGCATGGAATTCCTCAGCAGTGTTACCAGCTGTGATATCCCTCTGCCTTTCTCCATTGCCTACCTCTCTTTACTTCCTCAGTGGCTTGACATGCAGTATATTTTTCTGGGGCTGACAGCCAAATAGACTTTTTTTACTTTGCTTTTTTGTCTTACTTTGTTCCCCAAGCCGGTGCCCAGCCTGGCTGACAGGTAGGCACACTCATGCAGCAGAGAAGGCACAGCTGCTGTGACAAGAGAGTAGGAGTACATTAAGCCAATTTTGCTACAAGAAGAGTAATGTGTAATAAGATTGTGTGAGAAACATGACCTTATCTAGCTGTGAAAGGAGTCAAATACAATTTTAACTCAGTTAATATCCTTAGGAAATAATTGCTAACTACCTTTTGTGCTGGAAAGCTGGCCTAGCCCTGGACAAATATTATCATGATTCATTTACACTATCACCAACACCTACAGTTTTCAAAACTGCCACACAATCTCCACTATTTAAATAATTAGGCAAGGAGGAACATGATTAAGCAAGACAAATTTTGTATTTAAAGATTGCGAGTTCTCTGCTGTGGAATTCTCCCGTAATCAACTTCTTCCTGTTTTATCCTACCTGCTGGGACAGGAGGTGGGGAGGTTGCAGGCAGGGCTCAGGACCCAGCTCCCTTGTGCCAACCTTTTTCTGGGACATGCCTCTCACTCTATTTTATCTGAAATAGGCAAAGGCAAGTAGCAGCAGTGGAGAGGGACATGGATTTAATTGCAGTCTTAGGGGCCATGATGAAGAACAGCATCCAGTACTGGGACGTATCTCTGAGGAAAAGGCAGAGCCATAATCCAACCCATAGTGGACAGGACAGACTCTGTAAAGGGGAATCCCCTTTTCAGCAGCACTGTGGATTGTGCTGAGGGAGGGCAAGAGCGGGAAAAGGAAGCAACAAAAGGTTGAGACATTTGGTCACTACTGCTTTTGACCCATGGCTAGCTGCCTACTGCTTTTGCAATTTTGTGAGGAGGCTGCATCTTCATGAAATCAGAGTTAACAGATTGCTGCTGGCCTTGGTTCTCTTTATTTCCTTGTTCATCTTGCTTGCACACTTCTCAGGTTCTGCAAAAAAGGCTTTCACAGATGGGTGGATAATATCCAACTATGACAAAAGCTTTCAACAGTCATCTAATGTTCCAAATGAGTAACTCGGTGTGGAACACAAAGACCATAGAATGAAGTGCCAATAATGATTATATCAAATCTTTCCCAAATAACTGCCACAACATGCACAATTATGCCTTGCCAAGTAACCTGAGAGTGAAAACTGATGTACCACAGTCTTTGGGAGTTAAGCAGAGGAGTCACACAATTCACACTAGCATGCCACAGACCAGCAAATCATCACATGTTCCTCACAGTATTTGGATTTTGTGCCACTCTTACATACTGGTGGCATAGCAGAATCATTGGTGAGTGGATAACAGGAGTTTGCTATGTTAATGCCATTTTGTGAAACCTGTTTCTCAGCCAGTCACGAGGATCTGAAGAATAAAGTATACCATTCACCTTTTTTCTTTTTACAATTAAAATAGCAGCAGCCAAAGACTTAATGCAAGAAGATTTAATGGATGTGAATTATTTCCTGAGGTCCTTTTCTCATTTCACTATGAACAATGCAGCCAAAGTTGTGGGAGAGCCTGGAAAAGTGGCCAATTTGCTCATGTGCCATACTTTAATCACTGCCTATACCTGTTGGAATAATATTTCCTTGAAAGTGGCAGTATAAAGTATATTCTAGAAAATCTTGATAAAAATCTATAAACAATGCAATTAAATACTTCAATACCTGCAAGAGAGAAAGGTACGAAATTCTTTTTTGCTTTAAAGTCAGCTTAATAAAATCATATGTCCAAGTAACAGAGAAAAAGCTCACAACTTAATCTCCAAATCACAGCACAGAAAAAATACACCAAGGAAAAAAACCCATGTCCTATGCTCAACCAGCAAAAATGTTTTCATAAGATTTTGCACATTTTATCTTCAGTAAAATAGTATGAATTAGTTCAAATCCCTTCTGAAACATTCTGGAATATAACATGATTTGAGAGGAGGAAGCAGCAAGAGTTTTTGATCCCTCCAGAGGACTGAGTCTAATATAGTCATCTGTTTTAAAAGGCTCTCCAGACAGGCGTTCCTCTAATGCAGCAACTGCCTCATAACTGTCATTTATCAAAAAGATAAACTGGTGGAAATTGTCCATCCCTATTCCAGCATGAGCAGTGTATGATGAAGAGTGTCTTCATTTGGAAACAATCACCTTCCCTCTGTTCCCTCCAGTTTCATCCAGCAATTCCAGTAGTCCTCTTAAAATAAGATTTATATCAGAAAATGGTTTCCCAGGAACTCTTTAGCTTAGCAATGCTATTGCATAAAGTAAAGAACTACATATATTGATAATGCCCCACCAACATAGTCTCTGGCATCTAATTTTCAAAACCAGCTTCTGGCAACTAATCACAAATCAGCTTTCATAATAAATCCACCTGTTTCAGCTGCCAGAGTAAATACACTGCTGTGATCAGGGCAACATGGAGCTTGAATCCCAGCTGGTCTCTTGGATTGATGGCATTTTTCACCTATGTGCTACAAGGCAATGCAAAAGTTGTTCAGCTGTGTAGTTCTGTACCTGTTTCATTTTCCTTGAAGTTTAATCTTAGTCTGGATTTCCTGAGGATCTAATGCTTATTCTTGTGATAATTATCTTAAATGACTCATTTATACACAAACTCAATTGCAGTCTAATACTGTCTCTAAATAAAAGGACTTCCTTCAGGGTTTGGTTGTGTTTGGTTTTTGGGGTTTTTTTTGTTTGTTTGTTTGTTTGGGGTTTGTTGTTATTTTTGTTTTTTGTTTTTGTTTTTGATAAATGAATTTATGTGTATAATTGAAATTTTAAACGTCAAAGAAAAAAATGTTGGTACAATAGTTGTTTGAGATTATGTACCATGAAAACACATTTGCTCCTGCAAAGTACTGAAATGGGCTCTCTAGCTCTTTCTGCTCTTTGATGCTTTAGAAGCATCAAAGAAGCAAATTCTGCTCTTTGATGCTTTAGAAGCATCAAAGAAGCAGTGAGTACCCAGCCAGTGGAGCTGGGGTGATTTCCAGCATGGCCTGGTTAGGTGGGGAAAAGCATTGAGGCTCACAAGCCTTGGAAATGGTGAAGGCAACAAATTCGAGAAGCTGCAGGAGCCTCAGCAGTGAATTTTGGCCAAACAGATGGCTAAGAAATTGCAAACAGTTGTAGCAAACAAAAATTGCAGTGGTGGAGATCCTTCCTTCCTTCCTTCCTTCCTTCCTTCCTTCCTTCCTTCCACC
>WBNO01028762.1:37776-83793 GCA_013400575.1 Peucedramus taeniatus | reverse complement strand
CTTCCTTCCTTCCTTCCTTCCTTCCTTCCTTCCTTCCTTCCTTCCTTCCTTCTTTTTCTCTCTCCCCCTCTCTCCCTCCATCCCTGATTTTTTAACAAAAGGAGATGTTTAAAGGTCTATGTTGCTATTCATAGCAAAGACTTTTTTTAGTAAAAGAACAATACATTTCATCAAAGAGGTTTATTTATTCTTATTTAACTTTTATGCCAAGTAATTATTAAATCTAGTAATATTCTAAATTTTGCTCTTTACATTTGGAGTAAGTGTGTGATGTCATTTGTACTTAACAAAACTCTTGAAAGCAAAATTTTACTCATACATGAGGAAGTGACTCATCCAAACAGGAGAGAGAAGTGACTGAATTATTTCCTAGCGAAAAATTTGCTCGGAGAGAAAGAAACTCACACCAAGCAGCCATAAAACATGACAATGGCTGGAAATTAATTCAGACATGTAGAAAACTAAAGCATATTGCAAAGGGCTGGAGCTAATTGTAATCACTAAGTTTAAACTCCTTCTGGCTTTTGAATGAGACTGAGCCAGTTGCTTTGGTTTGGATTTGCATTCTGCACAGATAAGCTGAGGGGTGCCTGCCCCAGCATGTGTTCAGTCAGGACTGGGTGCATGTTCAGTCCTTTCTTCCAGCTTGCAGCATGCAAGATATATTCTATGACAGTAATTGTGCTCCATTTTGGAGGACAAAAACATGTATCACTCATCAGCACAGAAGTTGTGCAGCTAAGAAGCTTTGTAATTAAGAACCCTCACAACTGCATCCCATAATTTATTCATAGTATCAATTACAGAATTCCTGGTAGAGGAAGTCAAACTAATTATATTTTTAAAAATTTAAATTAGTTTCTTCTGTTCAATTAAGGGGAGCCAGAAACTCTTCAGGATACCCATACTGCCAGTGGCAAAGTGTAATAGCTTTGCAATGAGACAGTCAGCTGGAGCAGCTGCTGAAGAACACTGGAAAACAAAAAGCACCAGTAAAACAAAGTTAGCCAGCTTGGAGAATGTTGGCTCAGCCTGCTGAGTACTTGAGTGCTACTGGCTTTATAGATGGTTGTAATTCTGCAACTTTAAAAACAGACACAATGAGTAATATATTCAAGAGCTCCAGTCTGCCTTTCAGGGTGATGAGTAACCCATCTCTGACCAGATGAATAAATGCAGATGGTTGCTTGTAAGGTGTGTGTTAGGGACACACTCATGTTAGATGCAAATCTCCTCCTGTGTCCTCCTCATCACCTAATGATGGGCAGAGAACCACAATTTCCTAGGGCAGACCCCTCAGATGCAGGAGGGGATAGTTTTGGCCCTGCAATTCAAGAGAGCAGCTGAGTTGTGTGTTTATGTCATCCTATTGTGATGTGTCCTGTCACACCCTCCACGCTGGCACTGATGGTTCAGGGGCTGAACTCAGCAGAGCTCCCCTCTTACACCCTGGGCTGCATCACTGCCTCCCCTGTCCTCATTTCACTGGGTCAAGGACATCACTGCAGCTTTTTTTTGTGGCGTTAGAGGGAGAGGGAACCATAAGTTTTCACATAAAATGAAAGATGCTTTATTTATGTTAGATCATCTAAAAAACATACAATTGCTCGCAAGGAGAGTGATGCAACAAGCAGCATTTCTGAGAATGCTGTGGGCATTTCCTGATGCACTTTTAAGTACCAAATAAAAAAGCTCTGGGCATGCACTTCATCTGCAACTGCTTATGCCCTGATAACAGAGCAGAGGGCCCCAGGACCCATCACAGGAGTTATTACAGGACATTCCTTCACATATCCCACACAGTGAGTTACAGCAAGCTGTATTATAAATCCTGCTGTATTTTTAGGTGCATTAGTGGTTGCTTGACTACAACTCAGTCTGGTCAGAGTTCAGATGCTTGGTGGAGGTTTTTTTATTCCCCACTTTCCTCCTAAGAGCTAGGATATTTCGCTCAAAAAACCTCTGCCCTGCAACTTCCATCTACTGACTGGAACAAAGGGAGTGTGTGTGTGTTTCTTTCAGTAAAAAATTCCAGAAAAAAATAACCAAGTAGTTTATTGTATTTTCTAATTACAAACACAGCAGGTTACCAGATCAAGCAAAACCAACACCTTATCTTGGACCCATTTCTTGTGATGCAACAGGAACTTTTGGTAAAAACTCCTCAAGGTCTGGATCAGTGATTAGTGCATGGCTAGGAGATGGGATATAGTCAGTATGTAACCAGCAGGGAAACTAATTTCTGCACAGAAAAAAAGACCAGAGACTATGTGGTTAAAAGGTCTTGTATGCATTAATGCAGCTAACAAGGCTTTATTGTCTTCATCATATTTTCAGTTAAAAACTATGCAACTACAGACCTGTTGTGCGAAGTGTGGTTTCTCACATGGGTGAAGTAATTCAGTCTGGGAGCAATGAAAATTTTCCAAATCACTCTGCTCTTCAGGCTCCTGTTCTAAAGGAAAGTTTCTGTGAACAGAATAAAAAGTACCTCAAACAACACAATCAACATCTATTTCCAACATCACAGTTATCGCATAAATAAAGAAAAGCCTCTCCTGATTTTTGAAATCTCTCTCTACACTTCAAAGTTCTACATAATTTGATGCATTTAATTGTATTTTTTTTTGTCAGAATAGAGAAAACAGCAAAGTAACCCAAGTACCTCTCGTGACCCAGACAATTACATATTTTCTAACAGAAGAGAAGGTGAAAGATTTTCTTTGCAAAACAGTCATACTTCAGTTACCACGTCTGCAATCCCCCTTTCTCCCAAGAGAAAATGCCACAGGGAAGCAAAGGTGATACACATTGTCTTTCCTCCCACTCTGTGAGAGAGGGAGTGAGTAGCTATTTAAATTTACATTTTATGCATGCCAGGCAATGAACTGAAGCTAATTGTACCAAACCCACTCCCAGCAGTATTTTAGCGCATTCCCGGCCGTTTGAAATCCATGCTCACAAGGTCTTTGCTTCTGGACTGTACCATGGGATGCAAAAATACAGTTTATACAAAAGGGCTGAATCACTGGAACTATAAATTAAAATGTTAGTCTTCTAAATATCTTTCTATCCAAACTTTGAGGTGTGTTTGTCTCTTCTGTTATTATTTATATAATAACCTGCTATTAGCCCATGTAATATATCTAATGCATATATCTTTCAGATGCAACACTTACAACTAAGAGTCTTTTAAGAATTGGCTTTCCCCTTTTTGGATAATTCCATAGAGAGTAAACATCTTCTGACAGACCTAAATAAACCAGTATTCAACAAGTGATACCTGTAATATCACTTTCAAGCTAAGAAGTCTCTGAAAAAGAAGATTTATATGGGGGCCCAAATATGCAGTTATGACATACTCTTATAAAAAATTTTGGCTTATTATTGTGAAAATTCAGAATGATCCTGTCTCTAGAAGGGATTACACCAGTTATGGGCTATGTAATCAGATACCTCATTTCAGCCTCTAATTTCATATCCAAATGCCAGAAAAACATGAGCAGCAGGTTTCAACTTCAGGCACCAAGATCAGACCATAATCCTTATCATTTATGCTGGTCATAGCAATTCTGAGTGAGTCCACTGCAGTCCCCAAATAACCCCTCCTGTAAGGGGAAATGCCTTCACAGAAATTGAAGTGGAGGAGAGGTAAATCCATGATCATGCAATAAAGCTGTTTCTGATGTGCATGGAAAAGAATTCCTCTCCAGACAGAGACTAATTAAAAAAGTGATCTGGTTTGGATAAAATAACTATCAATAAACTCAGTACTGTAACAAAATGTCCTTGCTGCCAGTCTCTGATAGTCTAAGCTTATACATAAATGAGTGTGTAAGTCAAATATGATGTGTTTGAGTAGCCTCTTTGAAATCAGTGCAGCTCCTTCTCCTCTTGGACCAGCATACACTGAAATTCATGACCACATGCCAAGGATAAACCAAATTTTACACTAGCTGCATTTAGGCTATTTCCTAGTGCTGGTATAAGAATAAGATATCTATTTACATTAAAACATTGTTTTTTTCTTGCACACCAACCAGGTGGCACAGCAAGGTAATTTGCTTGAGTCATACTGAGGGCTTGCTTGGCAATAAAAGACATTTTGGAAGTTAATATATTCTTTAATAGTCCGAGAGAGGGAAGGAAGATGATTTGTAATATTATATAGCCAACCTGATAATATCTGGAGAAACAATCACTGTAAATCAAGATGGATGGCTGTATTTAAAATATAACCCCTATAATCAAAAATTTTCCTCTACATGAATTTGTTTTCTAGGTCACATTCTGGTAAGTTTAATTTTCAATCTCCTTCCAAGTATTTGTATTAAATGACTGTTTACATTTTTTTATATCAAATCCACACTGGGAGAAGAGAACACTTTCATATTACTAGTTCAATAATATGGCACAAAGTGTTCCCTCACACATGGATGGAATTGAATTACTTTTTAATTTAAGCAGTTTCATATTTGCAGCCTAACTCTAGTATAGGGAGGAGTCAAAGGTTATCTGTTCTCCATGGAAGCTAACTTAGGACTATTTACACAGTGTAGGACAGGTCTGTTAAGATTTGTAATTTACTCACAGTCATCAAACATTCCTTTCTGTCTTTCATTTTCTACAGTGGACTAAGGTCTGCACTTAACCTCGGAGAAAATTCAGTCTGAACTGGATTATTCTGCTCTCCCATGAATAATGGAGTTTCCCCTTCTTCCCCACTCTCCCCCTGCACCTCCACTCCCCCACTTCCTTAACACTAGATTCTGTATGGTTTAGTTTCTGGGTACCATTCAATTTGAAATATTTAGATTTCTATGAATTCATGACATTTTAAAGCCTGCATTCAACAGTACTTGAATTTGTGCCCAGTTCAAGGTGTTCTCAGAGAAGCTTTCCAGTTTGGATTTTAGTTCAAAAGACTTGAAACTAATGTTTTTCAAAGGGATCTCTGCTTTGTTTCCAGTCTTAAAAACAGGGCTAAGGGAAGGCTTATACATGCTTATGAGTAAAAAGTCCCTGCAGAGCTGAAGTGGACTATACTTACTTGTGTTATCATTGCAGTAAAAAATACTCTTTAGAAGACAAATTCCATTACTGCAGGTAAAATGCAAATAAATAGAGCAAAAATGTGGCTTTTTCAGCTAATTTACAGCTTCAATAATAGGTTTACAGATAGTTTCAACTATTATTTTATAATTGTACCGTAAGAAAGTTTCAACTATGTTGAGTGTTAGCTAACTATCACAAAACTCATTCAAAGCAACAGTAATGCAATTTATTTTCCTCTACAGCAACCAGTAAGTGTTGTATTATGATTTGTGTCCAGCTTCTACCTGAGTTTGAACTTGTCTTATAAAATGGCCTGGCATAAATTGCTGTGAAGTCTTTTACCTTGTTTAGATTTAGTCTTGGTGATTAGCAGAAATTTAAGGTGAGTGATAGCACAATTTATTTCACTGTTTTAACAGAGGCCTTATCAGGTACATTAAACCTCTTCTAAAATTGCTCATTTTTTTACTTTGGCTCCCCATTTTCCCCATGCCTCCCATTTCTAAACACCAAAGCTTGTGGTCACATGAAAAGGCATTGAATTGGATTTAGAATTGGTCTGGAACACCTTGTATTGCTCTATGACATTTCTGTCACAAGTTAGTCCTTTAAGATGAAACAGTGGGCTCAGAAAAAATAGATTAATGATACCTTCACAGTCACACTGAACTC
Source organism: Peucedramus taeniatus (assembly GCA_013400575.1). Classification (NCBI taxonomy): domain Eukaryota; kingdom Metazoa; phylum Chordata; class Aves; order Passeriformes; family Fringillidae; genus Peucedramus; species Peucedramus taeniatus. The sequence goes on along the minus strand of WBNO01028762.1, from coordinate 78,066 downwards.
CTGAACAAATATCCCTTTTCTAGCATACTGTGATAGCTTTTATTACTCACACCAATGTAATATGCGAAGGAATCTCTTTAATATACTACATCAGAGACAAAAAAGCTTCCTTTTAAGGATTCCCACATTACTTCATTTCTACTGAGACAAGGATTAATAGATCAGATAGTGTAAAACAGCTTTGTGGTCTTTTTTTTTTTGGTCTCTTTTTTTTTTTTTTATTGTGAGATTAGGAAAGCCACCTTTAAACATTTATTTTCTTTCTATTTGACACCCTGTTATTCAAAACATTTATTTTCCATGTGTATTGGAACATTAAGAGAAAGAAAGAGCAGCCCTGCAGGAAGGGATCTGGAGGTACTGGTCAGCAATGGGCTCAGCAGGAACCAGCAATGTGCCCTGGCAACCCATCCTGGGGGAAGCAGTTCCAATGGCAGAGTCTGGAACACAGAGAGGAAAGGTTGTTGGGAAAGGTAAAATCCTTCATTTGGTGAATTTGGAATTGGCTTCTGTAAGCAAAGATGCAAACAAACAAAAACTGTAGGCCTTTGGAGAATGCCCCCTATCACACTTTTAGAGCTGGATATCCCAAAATTTAGCCTCCCAGACAGGAGCCAAACTTTTTATTCAGCCATACAAATATCTCCTCACTGGAGGTGAACAATGACAGATGCAATTTTTGAAGAAATGACAAGCTGCCTATATGTGGACAAAGACAAAACGGTGTTTATCTGACCTCGCTTCCTACAGTGTCTGAACAATGAATTTTCTTTAAAGAATTTGTCCTTGTAGAATTCCTGTGAGATGAAACACACACCTTTGCATACTTTACAGGGGGACACAAGCACCTGGGGCCCCATGGCCTCAGTGCAGGCCTTTAAAGGCATCGAAGTAATTAGAAACAGCCAGCATTGGGCCTAAGAGGGAATCTGTGCCAGGTGAACCTATGCCCTGCCTACCTGAGAGCTTTTACAAGGTTTGAGAAGTGGGAATATTGCAGCAGTTTATTATTTGCACATATGAAGCCGTATCAGCAAAATGTGTGCTTTATGGGAGGGATTTCCCCAAAACCAAACAAGACACATCAATACACACTGTCAGAAGCTGCTAGGTCATATGCAATTTTACCAGGCTATTTTCTTCACCTGCTAACTGAGTGGCAGAGGCAGATATCAACATCTCATTGTCCCTGACACAGCTGTCCCAGTGTTAAGGACAGGCTGCTCCAGGGCTGGCTGTGTAGTGGGATGATGGCCTGCCTTGGCTGATGAGAGGGCTGGCACTGTGCTGCTGGGCCAGGAGAAAGGAATTTTTATAGCAAGTGCCTAGTTTTCTGAAATCTTGCTCTGAACACAGCCTTTATGTTTTGGCCCAGATCAAGCATGAAGTTTCCAAGGACTTGGAGGCAGGTGTCCAGCTTTCAGCACTCATGCCAATCAAAACGTTTCACTGGGGTGGATATGTTTCATGCTCCAGCCTTATCAAACTGGCTAATTGTTCCTTTCCAAAATGAGTAGTGTACTGCCAGACCTCTTGTAAGGCTAAAAATAATGCTGCCTTTTCTTTTTTTTTTTTTAGAGTAGCATTTGTCTTCATTTAATGCTGTCTTTTGCTGATGTTCATGAGTGACAGATTTCTACGTATTAAATGTGTAGTAGCCCAGATACAAGAGATGAGCAACAGTTATAAATATGATGTGCAAATACTTATTGAAAAGCAAAGTTACACATTAGGCATACAAATGATAGGATTATGATAGTAGAGCTTGCTGTAACTTATTTGCAGTATATTACTTTGTGCTTAGAAAATGTCTGTGCCATAAGCTCTAACAGCTACGACCTGGTATCCATCAGAGAGCTCAATGCTTCCTCGAGATCTCTGCTCAGCAGTGCCTTAAAACAGAGCCACTGCTTCTGAATGTGAAACTCATAAAGCATGTGGCCAAGCCCACATCAGGTCTCCCTAGACTGCATATCTTCTGATTTCCATGGGATAAGTCAAACCTTCAGGGCTCACAGAGCCTTAGTTAAAGAAATTAAAACAGCTCTTGAAAGACAGGATTGTATAAACAGATTCTGAAGGGGGTCTGTTTGAAATTAGGCCAAAGCAAACACTGAGGCCAGCTCTTCCTTTCCCTTTGGTTGCGTCTCCGCCCTCGGCGCCGCTGCAAGGGACACCTTTTCCAGACGGCTCCTGACCTCCCTCACACCCCTTTCTGACCCCCAGCCTCTCAGATGGTTTTAATTGCAGAAGGCCAACTCAAGGTCCTTCAGCACGTACTTCAGTGGCATCTCTCAGTTTCTTCTCCTGGATATTTTTAAAGGTGTGCTCAGCCAGCTGCTGGATGTGCCTCTCTACCTCTTGTCCCACAAGTCTGTTGCTGAGGGGATTCTGCAACCTACATCTTTCAGACAGACATACAAAATCCAGTGCAGGTTCCTGGAGAAGGGATATTTTACTTCTAAAAGATAGTTTTCATTTGCTTTTGGTAACTAACAAAGACCTGAATATGTTAAAACATGTTTTATATAAGTCAACAAAACAGAGAATCAGTTTGGTGATGTCTGAATTTTTTTTACATCTACTAGAGGTATAAATCTATCAGAAAATAATTTGCAAAATGGCTTTTATCAAAGTAGGATAAATGAGTCTACTTAATTGCAAAGAGAACAGAGATACAAAGAAAAGGTAAAGTTCCTGCCACCCACATCCATAAGCAATTTCTTTGAAAGTGATCATAATCTGGAAGGTAGGATTACAGGTGTGAATTTAGCACCAGATAGTAGGTGCAGATTTCCCATCCTGTGATTGAAGGATTGAAGGGAGCACTAGGGTGATTGAGTCAATGAGATTTTTTAAAATGAGATCACATGGTCTGTTTTGTGTTAAGGTTGAAGGATTTCTCTCTTAGACTGCCTCGCAATATTTTAAAATTCAGCTTTCATAAGGTAACAATAGATTTCTGGTCTTTTTTGTTTCTATTTTCTTGCAGCATTTGCCTAATCTATTCCTAATGGGCAAAAATTACACTTAATGGCATAACCAAAGGGATTCCAGGTTCTATGGGCAAAACTGCCTAATCATCTGGAGGATTTGAATAAAAATATCTCATTACGTACAATAGAAATTGAGCAGTCCACATAGAAACCTGATCCTTTAAGAGTATTTTTTTCAGAATGATTTTAGTCATTATCGAGGAACACAGAAGCTTGACATGCCAGCTTTGTTTTCAAGCTCCTAATTCACCATGCACGACATTAGGTCTGTTTAACCAGTGTCTAAAATGGTTATGGCTGCAAAGAAAAAGGCCAATGTCTGAGCAGAACAACAGGTGCAGAGCACCTGGAACAGCAGCATTCAGACCAATGAACTGCCCTATTCATCCCAATGAGCCCAAGGTGTAGCTTTATGATACAGCTGAGCCACTCTGTGCAAAATGCTCACAAACAGGCCTTGCTCTCCTCCTCCACCATTTCCTTTGAGCCAGCTCTGGCATTGGCTTGAGAACAGAGTAAAGCAGGTCAGAATAATTACACAGAAGAAAATTTCCTTTCTAACACATCTCTATGCCCTAAAAGAGGGAAAGAAGAAAGAAAAGACTCTTTTCCATGAACTGAGAGGATGAGGAGAATTGGCTTTGAAATCTGTGACTTGCAAATGCATGAATCTGGCAACTTATTCCTCTCCTCAGGTGATGTTCAGCATGTGATTAAAAACATTCTATTTACCTTGCTAAAGACCCTTGAGCAAGCTCTGATGGTGCTGACATGTCTGTGCTGCACTAGGACAGGTCATTAGCCACAGCAGCACCATGCTACTGTACAAGCTGCCACAGATGGAAGACAAGAGGGATTCAGCCACCAGCAGGACCCCACTGACATGGCACCTCACTTGGGACTTTGGGCTGGCATGGGGGTCACTATCTTTTGGGAATGACATACTGCAGCTCCTTGAGAAACTTAAACCTGTAATCTCCTCTTTCTGCCCAGCTGATGCCCACCACTCTCCAGGGAGAACACTTGTGATCATTTCCCATATTCACCCAGTCAGGAGGTGCATGATCCTGGGGAACAGCCAGGACTGACTGGGTGAGTTGGCTCTTTGTGCCATCATTATACAGGCTTAAGCCCATGAGAACTTTCTTATGCATGCGGGTGGTGATTCCATGTGCCATTATGAATGGCATAACTATGCCAGCAAAACTTTCTAGACTGGCCTGGCCTGTTTACCTTCCAATGTGGTGTCTTACATTGCCATTATTTAGGAGACTGATTGATTGCCTCACTTTGCTTAACAGCCAGGTCCAGTGGGCCAACAGTCCCTGGACCAGAGTCCTATGAAAACAGGGTGTGCTCAACTTCGATGCACGAAATTTCAGAGTCTTATATGAGCTGCAAATGGTAGAGGTCCACTATTTCCCCCCTAATGTACCTTTGGGCTCTCTGGTAGGAAAGTTTTGCTGTTAAGTTATAGTCAAAACCAACCCATCAAATAATAGAGCAAAACTTACTTGTCTCTGTTCTAAATTTCCTATTTCTTACAGTCACTTTGCCATGGTGTCTTCAGGAAATCAAATGCTGAATGAGAAGCAGCTGGCACTCACTGAATCTGGCAGGAATACAGTAATTCTGGTCAAGCTAGATAAAGAGAAATGCTTCAAAAAGTATGTGGTACATAAACATTACCTTTGCTTGCCTCTATCTCTGCTCATGCCAGTGTACAGGTTCTAAATCATGCTAATCTCATCAAGTTAGAAAACCCTTAGAGGACCAGCAAAATATACCTTTGACTTTCCTTGCAAGAAAAGATCTGATACCAAACTGCTTCATTGTTCTTGATGAAGAAGGTGGGGGCAGTGGTGAAGAGTCTCATTCTGGCAGGAAAATGCAGCCTACCTGTGCTGGCAGCTGCAGATAATCTTGCTTGTTCAGCATCTCTTTGTGCTCCCAACACTGCTGGTCAAATTTCAAAATTTAATCTTCGCATTTCACCAGCACCTCCAAATCCACCTATCCAATTTCCAAGATTAATTACACAAGGCCAAAAGAAAGCATTTTTCTTATCAAAAGGGGTTTAGTTCTCACAAGTAGAGACTGTGGAATAAAGTTATAGTAGTTAAAATGGATTTAATCTACCCTTACCCTTAAAGCATTCCTTATAAATTCTTATAGGGCAAAGATTTTCCTTTTTTTTTTTTTTTTTNTTTTTTTTTTTTTTTTTTACTGTGTGCATATTTTCTTTACCATAACTCCACTTTTGCCCAAGGCAGGAAGAGAAGAAACTTCCTGAAGCACAAACAAACATTAAAAAAAAAAAAAAAAAAAAGGTTTAGCATAATTTCCTCAAGGGAAAGTAAAAACCAGTGAACTAGGGCTTATTTTCTCTCATAATCTGAAGAAAGGCATAGGTTCAATGCCATAAAAATCCAGGTAACATATAATATTTCCTATGGGCAAAACAACTGAAGGTCTTGTATTTTGTTGTGGAGGTGGACAGTGCTTTACAGGAACATGAGACCAGGTTTCTGTTTCAGGAAATGGGAGACCAATTTTACTCTAATGTGTATATGACTTACATTGGTAGGTAATCAGAATGGCAGCATACTCTGAGTCCTTTACACAGAGTCTGTTTAACTGCTTTTCAAAAATAAGCAGAATTACTAGTTTATATGTCTTTTCTGACCTAAGCTGTATGGACTAACCAATTTCTGTGGAAACAGGCTGAGTTATTTTCCAGAAATGCAAAGCATAATGAAAGGAACCTGTCCCAGGCATTAGTGTTAGACACTCTCTAACCCGCGCTAACATTTTTAAACAAAACCAACCACTGTCAGAGTGTTTTTGTGCTTTCTGTTGTTCATTACTACTGAAGCAGTGGCTTTCCTAATGAAGAAATCAAACTGGAATCTGACACTTCAGAGTCCGAGTAGCTGCAGAGAACAAAACTATAATGAAAACAATATCCTGGGACCAGAGTTTCACATGTGGTAGCAGTTACTCTCGCCGCCTTTCCTCTCCCAGCACTGCCTATCTGCACAATCATGGGCTGCAGAGCAAGTTCAAAAGGCTTTTCTGCAGAGGAACCCCCCAGTGCCTCGGCTGCAGCACAGCACATCCCTGCATGGATGCCCAGTGGTTTAGAGCTGATTTGAACACCTTGGCTTGCTTCTGTCCTACAGAGCAGCAAAGCTCAGCTAGTGTACACTGAAAGATAGACCAACTCTCTTCTGTCCACTTGGTCGCCTAATTATTTTGTCAAACCTGTATTAAATACTCCAACTAACTCAACAATCCTCTGGGCCCCAGATTGCTTGTCCTGCTTTTGCAGGTGTTGTTATTGCTTGGCTGCCACAGGCAGGATCATGGGCTGACCTGACTCTAGGTCTGATATGATACAGCTATTACTATATTTGCATGTAAATACAACTCTATTTAGAGCAAGAATCAACACTTGGCTCTAATCCCATAAATTAATCTTTGCCATTAGCTTCAGGTGGTCCAGGATTTCACCTCAGACTTTTAAAATCAAACTGTCTACTTATATATATTATAAGTAGACAGTTTGTCTACTTATAATATATAATTACATAATAATGTCTATTTATTTATATTCTAGACCAGTGAGTTAAAAAAAGGAGCACATCAGCCACATCCTTTAAAAATCACTTCTGACCCCCTCCAAAAAATTAATTCTGACCCAAACTACTCCACGTGAGAAGAAGTACCCTCAGGTGTCTCACTGGAGAGTTAAGTGAAACAGACTTAATAGTTACCACTCTGTTTCTTCCAGAATTCCCTGAAGTCCATTGTGCCGTCACTGAAAAACCGATGCCTTGTGCTCCCTCAGCTGGTTAATTCCTGAACGTTTCCCAGAGCTGTGCTGTTACTGATGCCTGAATTTCCTGCAGCTTGCTAATGTCTTTACATATGCAAAGATATTTGTCTCTACAAAAAAAAGAGCTTACAGCAGTGATAACAGTACGGTGTGGAGAAGCAAAATGACCCATTGTTATGGACTGCCTATGATCTGGAGTTGTCTGACAGGGGTAACGAAAGATAACAAATGAAAGCAAACATAGACTCCTCTCTCATCTCCACACACTTAATGAGACTCTACCCTGACAAACCCCTATTCTTCAAATGAACAACCTTAACCATAATTCTCTTGTGCAGCACTTCACATGGTATTGTAATTAATTCAGGAAAGTAGTGTTTTCTACTCTCTGGAATTCCCTAAAGCTTCTTCTATTTTTTTTTTTTTTTTTAATTGCTATTCTCAATGCATTTTTCTTATTTAAACACTGGCCTCTCAGTGAAAAGCATGCAGGACTGACCACAAGCTCTCAAATACGGAGCCTGTGGAATCCATTCACTGCAGTAACCCAGCACAGGCTGAAATAGAAAAGTAGCAAACTTCTCATCCACTCAGCTGTGGTTTGTTTGAGGTTTTCCTTGAGATACCAGGAAATTCCTCTTTGTCTCTCTGCCTTTTTATTACCAAGCAAAATTATTTGCCATTATCTTTTATTCAATTATTTCCTATACTTATTTTTCTCTCTTTGCCTTCCCTTCTAGGCAAATCTAATTGAAATTTGGTAGGCCTACTTTCTCTTATTAAGTTACTGTAAAAATAAAACACAGCTTCAGTATGTTTAATGAAAATATGCAATTAAGTGTCAGCAAAGGAAATTTAGTAATTCTGTTTAATTTACACCTTTGAGTAGATTAAAGCATTATATGCTTTCATTGTAAGTGGAGATTTCCTTTAGATGCCAAAAAGAAAACAAAGAAGAAGTAGGGCTTCGAGGAACTAAATTCTCCAGCGAGCATGTCTTCCATTTTTTGTGTTTCTTAATGAATAGACATGGATATGACAGGTGTCTTTCATGAAAAGTTGTGCTGGATTGTTTGGAGATTTTTAGCATGGTACTGGTATTTGCTTTTACTGAACAAGTAAGTTGAAATAAGGTCATAGGAATCTAGCTTTTGTTTTGTCATGCAAAACTGTCCCTAAATAGGTCTTCTACAAATGCAGCTCGTACATATAGCACCAACTTGGGAAAAGAAAGGTAAGCTTTTTTTTTTTTCCTCTCCATATGTGAGACGCAGGTAATATTCTACAGAAATAACACAATTTCTGTAACCAGTTTGGTACAGAATCTACTTAGAAATCAGATTCAGGAAACTTTGCAGGTGCAGTTGAAATCAGAGGAATGTAGCTGTCTGCCAGAGACCCCTGTGGAGACTGATTCCTGATTCTACTTAATTCCAAAGTCGTCTTTATATTAATGAACAAAGAATTGCACAGACCTCAGAAAGGACTCAGATTCTTTTCAGAGTTTCTTGCAAGGATAAGGCCAATTTGGCACAGGAGAATAATAAAACGTCAAAGTGAATTGAGTGCAAGTTTAAAAAGGAGACAAAGTAGCAGCCCTGGCAAATGAAGAACATGTTTTTCCCTGGGTATGGTGAGGCATGGGGGTACCGGACCACGCTGAGTTGTGTTTTAACTTTTGCTTGAAGGTCCTTAAGGATCTTCAGCACGAGATATCAGCTTCCAGCCAGCCCTGAAATGTGAGCCAAGGTGATGCTCAGGGTCCAAATCGTGATGGTTCATGGGGTGAAGGCCACAAAAAGAGCTGGCCTGCAGCTTTTCACCTACATTTCTGAAGAATTTTTAAGGTTAGATGCTTAGATAAAACAACTGTACACCTCTGGATCATCCTTGCAGATAGCCACATCACATTCTCTAATGAGAGAAAGGAAAACCAGCAAAAGTCTCATAGAATACTACTTCCCTATGGAGTGAATAATGGAAAATAAAAGCCTTTCAACTGATAAAAAAATTGCAGGAAATTATTTAAAAACATAATGTCTAGAAGAACCTTCTAGAGAGCTTCCAGATAACTCCAGGACTCAATTACAGATGAATTTGCTAACTACCAAGTACAGTGGGGGCCTAGCTTTACAAACCTGTGTTTCAAGATCCAGGCTTGCTTAACAGCAGAAACCGTCGCATGTTCTACCAAAGTGAGAATCCAGTGAAAATCCAATAATGCTGTAAAAGCTCCAACAATACTTTCATGGACTTACTGTAATAATGCATCCCATAAAAGAGCTAAAATGAAAAAGAATCTATTCCAGGCAAGTCTTTAATCTTAAAATAGAAATCCAGTGTGTAACAGAATAGTAAAGCAAGTTTGATCTAAAATTTATCTCTGATAAATCTGGGGAAGTTGGTTAATAATTTGTCACATACACTTTAAAAGCAATGGTAGCATCTCCTGATAGAATGCTGCTCTGAAATAATTTTCTGAAAGAACTGGGGACGATTATGTGTAAATTGAAAGATGGAAGTGACTGCTCTCTCTGTACCCACCTTTTTGTCAGGGGATCTGCTAATCTGGTTACAAAGCTGAAACATGCCAAGAGAGACATTAAGTATGAGATTCTGATGCAGAGAATTACACTGTACTTGAAATGCTTCATATTCACCTAAGACAAGGAATACAGGATTTACAACAGAAAAATGTTCCTATCCCTCTTTACCATGTGAGGATCCTAAATTTTCCCTTTTATCATTCTGCTCACTGGTGTCTGTCAGAGAGCAAAGCAATGAAGATTTATTTCTTGAGCTCATAAGTAGTTATAAAGTAAGATAGTTTCCAGGGACTGGGGGCTGTTTTATCTGAAGTAATTTCTCCAGTCACATAGAAATATTTTTTCTGGTAACACAGAAATCACTGGGGAAAAAAATAGGTAAATGTACTAGACTATAAATAAAAATACAAATCAGGCTTATATAAGAAATGTTTTCCCAATTCAAGCAACACATTTAAAGTATATTCACTTGAAATACAGCAGAGTTTAATATAGTTGTGGTTGTTTGGATTGGTAGTCTTATGATTAGAAAACTCATTTTGTTATGTTTATGGCACTTGAAAAGATAGAACTGTCTCATTACTTGGTGTTGAAAATATGACTCCAGCCCGAGCAGTCATCTCATCCGGAATTCACATAGTTTGTGGGAAATGCAGCCAATACTAAAGGACATCACAGGTCACAACATTTCTAAACTGACCTTTGGAGACAGCAATTTTTTATTTTTTTTTTTGCAATGAGATGATATTTAGAATTTCCTGGCTCATTTGAAGGAAATCTGCATGGTGTGTATGCAAGCATTAAAGCTGAACTAAGTTTTGTTTTCTTAATTCTGTAGCCAGCGAATCAGCCACTGAGTCTCAGTGGAAATGGGATATGACAGTTTTCATCTGGTGAAGTTATAAACAGTATTGTTGAAGGAAACAAATCTCTCCTTTCAAGAAGACAATTAGAGAGAAATGTAGCTGGCTTTGGCTAAAGCCCTGGCCATAAAGAGGGCTGTATTCTCTGAAGTGCTGTATGTACCCCTCTGGTTACAAGCAGGCAGTAAACATGTTTAAGGTTGGAGAAAAGTTTGTTAGTCCACAAGGCAATCATCAGCAATGCCTGAGTATTTAAGTGAAGGGATGCAGGGCATAAAAATGGCCCAGCAGCCCTCAAGTTCCTGTAGCTAGGCATGCCTTTCTGGAAATTTTAAACTTGTTTTTGCTTTCTTCTCAGTTTAGGGAAGGGGACTGCATTAGAGTGGGGGGAAGATGCCTGAAAAAAATTGAAACCTATGAAGAGACAGCTGAAATCAGTTTTCTGCACTAGCCTTTGATTAGCTGTTCCCCAGCTTTAAACCCCTGAAGCTAAAGGAACTAAAAAAACTCAGCCATAAACAATGAACGCTTTGAATTAGCTTCTCTTCATATGTCATGCAAGAGGAGAGGAGTGACGTGCCCGCAGTGAATAGCCACAGAGGTCAGCCAGAATCTGCAACTAAATTCAAGGGTGGAAACTAACAGCTAAAAGCATCTTTGGGACAATTAAGGAAAGCTGCATAAAAGTCAAGACATCTGTTAATTAAGCAAGTAAAGCACTCGTTAATGCAGGAGAGCAGCCACAGTGTCAACCCACCTGAACATGCGGTGGCGGCGGCTCTGAGCTCTCCCTGTGCTGCCCAAAACTTCTGCCCCATTTCCTTCAATGTTCAGCCTCCCGCAGGATGAGCCTTGCTGCTCAGGGGTGCAAGAAGACAACAGAGCTAGAGGAAAGTAAATATATCTAATACAGGAAATTCAATCCATCCACTAGGAGATTTTGTTCCTCAAAACATCAGTAAAGCCTCAAAACACCAGGAGAATATCTGCTTCAACTAGGAATGACAAAAAAGAGCAAAAAGATCTGATCAGTTGATAATATACTATCCATTCTGAAGAATCCATTAACACTGAAATCATTGTCTTCTTCTGACAAATATTCAAATGGACCTGTAAATATCCAAGTGGACTTTTCACTGAGTGTGTTTATTTAAACAAAAAGATCCAGGCAGAGGCTTGCAAGAGGGCTAGTGGAGGCTTCTTTTTTTTAAGAAAATAGGAAACATCTACACCATGATGGTAGGAGAGGAGTTTAAAGACATAAACCAGACAAATCTTAGGAAAAATTAATTTATTTTATTCCCACTTGTTCATGGGAACTGGGTATTATGGTTGAATTTTTATAAGGATGAATTACAAGGCAAGTGATTTTTCTTTTACCATTTTGAATCATTACTTCCCCATTATTTTTCCCTGAAGTTTTTTTATTTCTGATTTTACTTCAGTTAATAATTTATATTACAGGTATTACAGACAATTTGGTGCCCCGGAGAGATTTCTTAACACCAGTGATTATCACTAAAAGCACTAACTTCTACATGGCCCCTTTTAACATAAATTTCTTTAAACTATAAAGGAAAAAAAGTATGAAATTGAAAGATTTTAGAAGTTGCCCGAGAGATGTTAGCAGTATCAAATTCTGGGAGTGTAGAGGGCAAGTATTTAAAAAACAATATATATAACCTAGGAAGCAGTATTTACCTGTACAAAAACCTTCCCACAACATCTTCATTTACTACACATCCTGTAACATTAGCACAACTAAAGCTAATCTCAAACTAACAATAAAGAAAAATCTAGAGCGCATGAAAAAGAAAAGCCTGCTCCTAACTCTTCATCACTAAACCAGCATATAGGGCTTTGCTCATTTTACCTTTTACCACCTAGAAACTAACATCATGTGGATTCTTGATATTATAATGAATAAATTATACTTAGGGCCTCTAAATTTTATGAAAAAAAGATTCTCTTGCATTTTTTCTCATGTGGTATTTTACATGAGCCCAAGAAGATGGGAATCCGTATTTAAATTTATCAACCCATTTTTAAAAACCAGAAAGAAAACCCCAAATTGCTTTGGGTTTTCTGTCTGCTCCTTAACCATTATGCTCTCACCAGATTCCAGGAACAAGGAATCTTCCATAGGCTGCAGACTTGCATACATCAGGATTAAATCTTTTGTTTTAATATAATTTCTCAAGCAAGAACAAAAATATATGTAAAGGTGAAGTTGCTCATTTAGCCAAAGAGGTGCTCAGAAAATGTTTAGATGTCTAAATAGATGTGTACTTTCATAGGTCATAGAATCATCAAAGAATCATAGAATGGTTTGGGTTGGAAAGGACCTTAAAGATCCTCTTGTTCCAACCCCCCTGCCATGGGCAGGGACACCACCCACTAGATCAGGTTGCTCAGAGCCCCATCCAACCTGGCCTTGAGCACTTCCAGGGACACATCCAAAGCTTCTCTGGGCAACCTGTGCCAGGGCCTCACCACCCTCACAGTAAAGAATTCTTTCCTAATATCTAATCTAAACCTTTTATTTTAAAGCCATTCACCCTTGTCCTGTCACTACATGCCCTTGTGAAAAGCCCAACAAGTTGCAAAAGCCTTTTATGCAGCTGTCCTTCTCCCTGTGCATGCACAGGGTTCAGAAACTTGTCTCCAAAGGTTTCTTTGTTTCTCAAGAGCCTGTTTCTGAAGGGATGTTGGCAAGTATAGACCATTCATACCTTCAGGTATGAAGGAGGAAATATGTATTCAGTGTTTGTGCTTACAAGGTTGTCAATGGAAAACCTGGATGTATAAGGAAACTTGTTTATTCACTGATAACAGATTTTTTTGTCAGCCCTGACACTTTCTGAATGATGGAATTTTTCTATTAAACAAACCAAACAAACAAACAAACTACTACAGAGCAACATAGTAGATGTCTCCCTATTTTCTTTTACATGTGCCAGTGATTTGTGCCACATGTGAGAAATAACTATAATGCCAGTTTTATAAAATTAATATGACCATGGAAAATGTGCACAAGAGACACAGCAGCTACTGTATTTTCCCAGTATGTTCTGCATTATCAGTGTTGAAGCAGTTATGAATCCTGGTTTCAGTTACCCAGTTTAAGCCACATTAAGTTCATATTTTTCAGTCCAGAGTTTTGACCTGGGACAATTTAGAGGAGAAGGTTTTCTGTTTGAGTTTTTGAATGATTTTCAAGAGTTACCTTAGAACATCCTGGTGATCTTCCCTTTAAACAGCTCCTATGCTTCTGGCCTTGAAAGTGTACTTTGGCAGCATGATTACTCTGTCCATGATGCACCAGAGGAAATAAAGTTAATCTTTATTAAGATTAACTGAACTAACTGAATTAACTAACTCTGAAGAGCAGTGAGGATGGGAGAAGGCAGGATGGTGGATGGGGAATGGAAAAAGAATGCATAGGTGGTCAGCATGAGGTTGGTGGAAGTGGTCATTTTCCCTCTAAGGCTGGATATCAAAGTGTCTCAGAATGGAGAACATTAAAACTGGAGGAGAAACTACAGGAGGAAAAGTTTGGGGAGGAGGTAGCAAGGGGGAAGGGGAAGAAACAGAAAAGGAATTATGCTCTGGGGAAAGGTGAAGGTGGCAGAACAAAACATGTGAGCAGCTGAGGAGTCCAGAGAGCAGGCTGATGTGAGACTGGGAGCACTAGGGAGAAAATTTAGATGGCAGGAAGGATTGGCTGGGTAAAAGAAATTATACTGGCAGATGGAAAAAATAGGGAGGAAGATACAGAGCCAGGGGAGAGAGAGGTTTGGCAAAGAAACATATGGGCAGAAAAAGATAAAGCAGGTCAGACCTGGGGCTGGAAAGAAATCTCAGAAGAACCTATGCCTCATTGGAAAAACAATAAATAGCTGCCTTTTTTCAGGAAAATTTTTGCAAGTGAAGATATCAAAAGATAGAAGTTCTATCTTCTATCAAAAGATAGAAGTTTCAGATTAAGGCTGCCTTTGTAAACCTAGCTCAATCTTACTTGGGGTATTTTTATCACAACTCTCACTCAGATTAGCAACTGCTTGCTTTTCCCGACATTTCATCACTATAATTAAATAAAATTATTAGCCTTGTGTAATGAAGAAAACATGAAAAAAAGAAGAAATTTTGCTGGTGAAAACATTTTTTCAAAGTGTAAAAGTAGCAGAGAAACAGGGATAAGAGAGAGTTCATTGCAAATAAAATACTACAGTATACTCTGGATAAGTGTAAGTCAGAAATAACCTCATGCTTTTTTGAAAATTATATTTAATGTAATATAATAACTAGGAAACAAATTGTATCAAACAGCAAATAAACAAGCAGCACACTGGAAGGCAGGAAGAAGTTTAATGCAGTACATTAAATTGGTACATCGATTCAAAGGCAAAATATAACTGTTATATATGTTGGATGTACAAAGAAAAAGATATTTCAGAGCTAGGAAAGTTAAAGAGGCTACAGAAAAGTACAGACAAAATATTTAAGAGTAGTTTGAATGTTTCAGCTTTGCACCAATAGCCTATATATTGGGATCCTCAGGATTCAGGCTCACTGTACAGTCTGAATCAAAAATTCAGTCAGAAGATCCCAACATGAAACAGAAAAACCAGAAGTTATGGGGAGTACAAACAATGAACATTCAGGAGAAGAAGGTGTATTTTAAGTTTTCTACTATTGTTCCCAGTAAAGTTCACTATATTTGTACTCACAGGGCAGCAAAGAAATGTGGATGCTACCAACAGTGCTATTTATTTTTATAAATGCAACAAAACCCTTCAACTAGGATTCAGCCTAGATAATAATGCCGGAAGGCAGCCTATTCCAATATAAAGAAAACAGAAGAATTTCTGAAATAGTCTGCCCTATTTCTCAGAAATTTTTAAAACCTTCTAAATCCTATTGTCAGTGATGACTGAAGTTCTCTTTCCCATGACATTCTCTCAAAGTCTATGCTGATAGCAAGACTTTGGAGAATGAATAGGGTTTAAAACCCTGCCTTCCCTTATCAAGAAGCCAGGAAAAGAAAAAAATCAGCCAAAACAAACCAGAAAAGATGTAGTGAAATGTCATCCTCTCTTTTAATCAAGTGCCTTTTTTCACCTTTTCTGATTTAATGGAAAAATACTCCATTTAAGGGTCGTTATTGTTAGAGAATTACAGTCAGAAAACAATGTTTAGTGTCCATTGAATTCTTTTGATGCCCCCTGCAGGCCATGCTGGATAGGAAGCCTGAATCCTCTTTGGAGAAATCCTGGAGGTAGTATAAAAATACCCCTTTTATTAAGAAATACAGCTGCTACCAGTTTAGCTTGCCTCATGAACTTACTGACACGGAGTCCTTCCTGTTCCAACACGCACAAGCAAAATGTGAAACAGTTCTAGATTCCTTCCCGCTGACCTAATTAGGCAGAGTAACGAGGGCTGGCGGAGCAGCGCAGCACAGAGATGTGCAAGGCCAAATAAGGGGGTAAAATTGGAAACGCCCGTGGTACGTGGTACGTGCAGGAGTCTGCCCCATCCCTGTGGGGATGTGCAACTTGGCTGTTTTCTATCCTAAAGATACCAATCTCTTGTGAAGTGCTTTCGCCTCCCGGTGGTAGTGACTCCTAGAGATGAATAAACTCCTGGAATTAGTCAACAGCAGGGCATACGTGGAGTCAGTCACCTCCAAGAAGCTGAGGGTTTCCCATTAGAATGGCTTCTTCACACCAAACGCCCTCCAAGACTTCACAGTACCTGCCTGAGAGTCTTGCTAGGCTCTCTTCTCCAACTTGGTGCAGATTCAGCATCCTCAGGGACAAAACTGCACTAGCTGGTTATTTTTCATTACTTTGCTTTTTAACCTTGGCGACTACATGTTTTATTCCTTTCTCATAAGGGATTTGTTTTGCTAGCAGTTTGGATTAAATATGCAACTTCAGTACTCAGGAGGAGAGAGAGACTGTAATCACACATCATTAAATGAATCACCCCACCAGCCCAGCAGCATGTAATAGGATATGGTGTGCCATGGAAACCTGCTTTAAAAAGTTCAAATGACGTTTTCTTTAAAAATCAGGATCAATCACTCTTTTTTTGTGAGAAAAGCTACATAAGATGTGGAAGGCATGAGGCAAATATGGTGGGATAATTCTCAGATAAAAAATATTAAGGGTATAGGCTAAAGAAGAAATAGAAGACAGAAATTTCTAAAGGATGTTTGTGAGATAACTTGCAGGGAAGTGAATAATACTGAGAATAGATAATTAGCAATGGGAAATTAGTACAAAAGAATGTAAGGTTCTCATAACCTTTTGTTCCTGCTGTCATCTGTTTTTCAGGGAAAAACAAAGCCCTCTGAGACAGGTAGTTGAAGTTTGATGGACACACACAAGCTGATCTGGGATCATTCTAGACTTCTTAAATCAACCTACAGCAGTCTGGAGCCAACATGCAGCCAGTGAGAATGATATGGGTAGGAAAGAAAGGACACAAGGTGCAAGCAAGTCTCTCCAGAGGAATCGCTGCTATTTTCTGGTTTTCATTACACAGATGTTAACTCCAAGCTATTCTGTGTGCTTGTTTGATAGCTAATGTCTAAGGTACAGTGCTTTTCTTCTGAAATGTCATCTTCCTATTGTGAACAGTGAAATAACTGCCATGCTGAGGTTTTGGGGGTGGGTTGTTTGTTTTGTAAGGTTTATCTCTGCCAGCCTCCTGCAGGATAACTCTGCCTTGGCAGAGAAGCACTCAGAAGAGATTGCTGTCTCAAGTCTTGCTCAGTTCAGAGAAACCAGAATAACTTTTCACTTTTATTCCTTGGAGGCGACCAACCAAACTTAATTTCCTTCGCAAAGAATGAGAGGAAATTAAAACAAGTATTTAAAAGGAGTGCAGTATATGCTTAAAACATTTGTGAGAGAGTCATTTTTTGTTAAAGCATGCTCAAATACACACACACACACACACACACACACACACACACACACACACATTTATGCACACACAGAGTTATTGGGTAAAGCTTTCAAGGCATCACCTCTTTGACTCATATACTGAAAATTAAATATGTTTACAATTTAAAGAACTTCTTTGCACACAACATTATTCACCTTAAGACTTGCTCTGATTTATTCTGCTAACTGAGGTGGCTGTGCTGATTCAGACCACAAAAGAAGTGGCTGGGTGAGGAAAAGCCCTGGCTTAGGCAGACAGTAGTGGGCAGTTGTTCAGCTGGACAGGGTGTCAATGGGAAGACACTGGCCATAATTTTAGTGAGTATGTCATTATAAGGCATAAACTGATGGACAGAGATTTTTTTACACATGATGAATTTAAAGAGAAGACTAAGAAGGGGATAGGCCAACACTGTGTATCCTACTCCCTAAGCAAATATCTGGGCATCCACAATTCCAGAAGCTGATCCTTTCTTTACAGGCTGTTAAAGCAATGGAGAATAGGGGATATCCACACCATCAGCACCTGAATTTAGGTGCCACAAAGGCTTTGGTTCTCGCTCCCGCCTGTGGGATGCCCAGCCCACGGTGCAGTGAAAATTGCACAGTGGGCCCTTAGGGCAGTGAAGAGGGAAAGTCATTAAGCTTACTAATAATCTTGTTTCTTCTGGCATCAGGCATTTCATTTGAACTGGTTTCTTAAGATCCTGGCTTCTGCTAGATATTTAGAAGTAATTTGGAAAATGTAAGCTCTTTTTAATTTGTTGTGAGAGAGAATAAAACCAGAAACCTATTTGGTTAAAACAAATTGTTAATCTCATGATTTTGTTTTCCAAATTTTCAGAAAATTTTCAGAGCAGAGTCTCATAATTCCAAGAATATTTTTAAAAATTAGTTATTTAACAATGCCTTTAGTAATTTTTAAGGCCCTTTTTAAGGCCCTTCAGTTTATGAACTCTGCTGTTGCTGTATGATCAGTACATTAGGCTATGTCATTGCAGTCTCATTCAATCTCTTGTTTTGATTCTTAAACTCTGCAGCTTCAGAAATTGGCAGTGATGGGGAGCTCCAGATCCCTAGTGAAGGTTAGGCAAGGAGTCTATGAAATAGTTTTAACTGTGCTGCCATTTTCAAAAGAAAGGGTAAGCAAGAGCAGCTGCTCTGGGTGTCCTCTGGGTGGCTTGCAGTCCTTTATCTCTCTGAGCAAAGACTTCTGCTGACTCCTAAGGTTCCATGTATGCTCAGCAAAGCAGGAGAGCTGTTGTTTTAGATGCTGTCATTTAATCATCCAAGGTAGGAAAATGCATCACAGATCTGAGACAAGAATCTGCTGCTGTGCTTACTTTGCTCTGCTTAATGGGCTATCATGTCATTCTATTTTATCTCCATCTCAAGATGGTATGAGGAATCCTCTAGGCACCCTTTATCTAATACCTCCTGCAGAACAAATTGCTTTCACTTCTTTAAGTTGTTCTCACTTTCACAGCGATACAGCAGAGGAAAAGAAGGTTTCTGATGATTTACAGCAAGAAGTAGATAATGTGCCCTTCTGGCAACACTGAAGGAGAAGAAGAAAATTTTCATAAACACATTTCTAAAAAGAAAGATCAGAAACAGCACATTGCAACTTCAGAAAAGCCCCTGCTACAGACTTTGCATTTATGTCCACAACCTCTTGCAATTTGGGATTTTTTAGCTCTCAGGTAGAGATCTAAGGCTGCTTTTCCATGATAACACAAGCTAATTCTGAATTTTAAAAACAGCAATTGTTCTAAGAGGTTTTATGTGTTGATGCCACTGTTCCCAAAAAATGGAAAATGAGAAGAAAAAAAATTAGCAAAGACTAGGAAGGGTAGAGCAGCTGGAAAGTTGCCTGCTGGAAAAGGACCCTGGGGGTGCTGGTTGGCAGCACCTGAATGTGAGTCACTGAGTGCCCAGGTAGCCAAGAAGGTCAATGGCATCCTGGTTTGTGTCAGAAACAGTGTGGCCAGCAGGACCTGGGCAGTGACTGTCCCCCTGTACTCAGCACTGCTGAGACTGCATCACAAATCCTGTGTTCAGTTTTGGGCCCCTCACTAGAAGAAAGACATTGAGGGGCTGGAGTGTGTCTGGGGAAGGGCAACAGAGCAGGGGAAGGGTCAGGAGCACAAGCCTTATGGGGAGCAGCTGAGGGAGCTGGGAGTGTTAGACTGGAGAGAAGAAGGCTCAGGGGGGATCTTCTCACTCTCTACAGCCTCGAAAGGAGGTTGTGGCAAGATGGGGCTCGGTCTTTTCTCCCAGGTAACAAGTGACAGGACAACAGAAAATGGCCTCAAGTTGCATCAGGAGAGGTTTAGATTGGATGTTAGGAAAAATTTCTTCATGGAGTGGGTTGTCTAGCCTAGAACAGGCTGCCCAGGAAGTGGTGGTGTCACCATGCTTGGAGGTGTTTAAAAGATGTGTAGATACAGCACTCTGGGACGTGGTTTAGTGGTGGACTTGGCAGTGCTGGGTTAATGGTTGGACTCAATGATCTTAAAGATCTTTTCCAACCTAAATGATTCTTTGATTCAATGACTCAAGCTGTTTAGGTCAGAGATCGTTTTCTTCTGTGTTTACAGTATCCTACAAAGAATTGCTTTGGAGCTTGAGACTGTGGGAAGAATACTGAAGGAAGATTTTAGCTAGATAAAATCTCCAGGAAAAGCCTCATAGACTTGGTAACAATAACATTTTTCAAATGCATGTTGATTTCAAAGGAGTATTCACCTAGTACAGCAAAATAAGCTCCATCATTTTGACACTATCGAATTAAAAGGAAAAAAACCCTAAATCTGAACACAGTTTCATCTAAACTTGAAATAGGTTTTCTGACTGTTTGAGAACTTCCAGCAAATGAAAGAAAACCTATATTTTATGGAGTTTGGCTTCAGATGTTATTCCAATAAATACATAGTAAACCTTCCTTGAGGTCTTCTGACATGAGATTTTTCAAATAAAAGCAAGGCAGGATTTTTCTAAGTTTATTTATATTTCGATAAGGATTAAAATAGAACAATATAACAAAAGGCCCTCTAGAATGTTCAGCATTTTAAAATAAAACAGTATAACAAAAGGATATCAGGCCCTGTAGAAGGTTCAGCATTTTCACAGCTCAGGGTTTGGGAAAAGGTAGCCCACAGATGGATGTAGTTCCACAACACCACATGCTCATATCTGGCAATAAAAACTAAAGCCCGCTGTTCGTTTGAAGACAGGATCTGTGTCGAGGTACAGCTGTTTGTTTGAGCTACAACACTGAAAAATAAGCCAGATAACCAACAGCATAAGTTTGCACCCACATCCTAAACATGTCCATTCAAGGCTTTAATTGCATTTATAACACAGACCAGAAAATATGCTACAGGAGGGGTGGAACAAAAAACAGCTTCTGTGACTAAGAGAAAACAGACATGTGTGTGCTAATTCAAACAGCCAAGAAAACTGTGAGGTTGGAAAAGATGGGAAGAAAGGTAGCAACAGCCTGAAAATAATATTAATATGGCTCTGTGAATAACTGATAGTCTTCTGGAGATTGTCTGAATCCTACGTAGAAAGGCAAGGAAAAGATATTTTTTGATGCTGAAATGAAATTCTGAAATAACTATTCGGTGAGCAAGGTCACTTGGTGGTTTTGGACACAAGATAGTCCATTCAGCCTCAACCCTTTTGGAACTGAGTCAAGAGAAACAATCTAAAGAAAGAGTTGGAGTCAGAAAGTTGCTTGGGCTGTTTAAATGACTCATTAGTTAGAACTCTCAGCCAGAAGAAGAGATTGCCGGATTTTATTGATTCTCCCACTTTCAGAGGCTGAAACTAGTACCTCTTGTTCCCCAGGAGAGATCTGTTCTGATTTTCCTGTCTCTATGAAAGGGCTGCAACAGGCAGCTCCATGCTCTAAAATAGTTTACCAGACAGTATTTGAGTGAGAAAACAGAAGGTACTGTTCTCTCTCAAGTCCATGGAGCAAAGAGACATCCCAAGGAAAGCCAAGAAAACGAAAAACTTCTACAATTATACTTCTATTCTTATCTATAACTCCAGTTTCTTGAAAATCTTTACAACTTTACAAAATATTGTAGATGGAGATTCATTCATACAAAGGCTGAACTGTATTATAAGCAAAGCTGTTTCCTTCATGTTGCTCTTTATAGATTATGCTACAGGCCTAAACAGGTTAGACAGGGGCCTTGGTTAATCAGTGGATTAATCTGAGTTCAGCAATTACGTTGGAAGAGAGATGCCCTGTGTTTCATAAGCTACTGCAGTCTTCATTTGGACAGTCAAGGCTGTATCAGAAGTAAGCTGGTGGCTACACCTACAGATACTTCTCAGTCATATAAGGTGTGTAAGCTTATATGGTTCCCTTGATCTGCCTTTCCATTTTTTGCCCTAAAGAAAACATTGCAGGAAAAAGCAGTTGAATTGCAACATCCTTAAAATCTGAGAAAAAGCTGCAGTTTGCTCCTGTATCTGGATTAGTGGAAGGGATTCATTTGAAGATAATACTATCTGTTCAGCAAACATTGTTCACTCCCTGATTTCTTTACAGGGCAGGAATCAGCGCTCCATTCACCAGGTACAAAACATTACAATTTTACTTGTGAGCATATTCTGATTTCCTGACATCACTGCTCTGCAGACTTCTCTGAAAAGTTTCTTCATGCAAATCAGCCCCATCCTTTACCACTGGCTTAATGCTGATTGCACAGGCCATGGGAAAGAGCAAATCCTTGTGCTAGCACTTCTTGCAGCACATCAGCAAGAAAGCAAGGCTGGGAATCAGTTTCCTGGAATTTCGGACACACGTGAAACCCTAAAAAAATACACACTTTCTCACTAAGGTTCTCAGCCTAATTAAGCTGACCCACTGTTCTTGCAAAAGTCTGCTCCTGAAAATTAATGCCCATTTGAAAATTAACTGATATTGAAGGAATTTGACAGCAGTAGCAACCTGCTGTGTCCCTCTTGACCACAGTCCAAAGATAAACCCTCTGGTTAGTGTGATCAGTAAGATATCATTATCTCACAGCTATACTGCAGAACCATTAGTCTACATTGTTGCCTCTCTCCTGGAGTAGCTGCAGGTGATATGGATGAATACTATCATTTAATATCAGTTATTATGATCTCATAACAAAATCATACATGGAAGGGTGGGTGTTGGGATTTTTTTAACCCATTCACTTACTTCCACATTATTGTAGAATGATAAAGTCACAATTTTATTGCAAAAATAGGTGCTGAAATTCCTTGGAAATTAACCGCTTTTCAGATGCTGAAGAAAGTGCAAGTGTGCAATAAAATTACTGGTTTTTCTTCTGATAAATCCATGTAAAAAACACACTGTATGATGGAGCCAAGTGTTTAGTATTCTAGGCCAGACTCCTCAAATCAGAGCAGCTACTTGCTACTCTGCTGCCTGGGTAATCTATTAAGCAGTCTTAATCTGACAAATGAAGGACAACGGCATTTTAGTAATGGGCTTCCTATTTGCTTGGGAACCTGCAAAGGGTCTCAGAGCACTGTCACTCTCCTCACTGTGCAGAGGGGGCACGGAGCTCTCCCTCCCTGGGCTCACTGCAGCTGGCTGTGCAGGACAAGAGCAGCAGCTCTGGCAGAGCTGGGCTGTCCCTGGGAGCAGCGTGCTGCATCGCCCGGCTGCGCACCGGGATCCAGCTATGGCTCTTCCTGCTGGCTTGGCTCCCAGAAACACCAAACTGGCAGCGTGACTTTCTTGCACTGGCAAGGCTCAAATTCATTTATCCTGCTGATTTAGGGTGTTAGTCAGTCTGCCAGGACCCTTGCCAACCCTCAGGCATTCTCCTACATGATTTCCCCCAAGGCTGACTTTTAGACTGCGCATATGTTGGTCTAGTGCTTATTTTTGTTTTCCTAAACATTTTTAAAATTCCTCCTGAGCTCAGCATGGTGATACCTGATGAAAATTAGGTAGTCAGGAGGCTATTTAAGGGCTCCTTGCCCAGCTGGGCTGTGCTGCTTTAATTCTTCAGCAAGTAAAGGAGATGGATCAGAAAATAATGCAAAATAAATAATGCAAACACTTTTGGAGCAGTATGAGAAGCATATTGGTTCTACTCACACAAAATCAATCAATCTTTAGCAAACAGAGCACCCATCACTGTGAGTTTCAATGGATTTCAAAAAGGGAATAGATAGCAGGAAGGCTCCAGTCCCTAAAACACATATTAGAGATTAGACAACTAGGGTGACCCAGGGCCACTTCTAATATAAAATATCAGTAAGCCACTTCATGAATATCCTTAATTTCATCCTCATCCTGCAGTGTTTCAGTCATCACTCTGCATTTTCCTGGGTGCAACAATCAGAAAAGCCTGGGATGCTTTTTTTCTTGGCCTTTGCTTTTTTGGAGGCTGGGGTTGATGGGAGGCTTTCATATCCACAGCTGTGGAAGGACTAGCTGAAAACACAGGAGCACACAGAGGAATGAATGAATGCACCAAAGCAGAAATCAGGGACAGTACCCAGTTGTATCAACAGAAGTTATACAGCTCCTTCCCTTTAATCCATTTGACCCCTGCTGCAACCTTTTGACTTAAAAAAAAAAAAGAATTCAAGCAAGGTGTTTCTGCTGAAGATGTTAATTTTTTATAAAGTTAAGTCCCTAATGCGGAGTTAGGGAAACAAGTGGAATTCACATCAAAATGGGAGCCTTTGATTCAGCTCCCTGCTTAAAGATAAGCTTTCTGTCATGGGTAAAATGCGTGCCTGTCAGCTAGGTATTTTTCCAGCGTGGTGTTCATGCATTGCCTGTGTTTTAACCATCTGGTGAGCACATTAATTTCTTCAGAAAAGGGAGAGACAGTGGCAAGCACGGCAGAGATCTGCGCAGTTTACATTACGGCTTTACACCCAACCGGGAGGTCGCAGCACCGCGCCCCGGAGAAGAGCTTGGCAGCAACCACCAGCACGTCAGAGGAGACCAGACACAACCCTTGCACTCACAGGGACCACGTTTCTTCCTCTCTTTGCAATTGACACAGATTTCTGAGAGCACAAACATGAGGAAAATAACCCTGAGCAGACTGTCTGTGGGAGGTGCCATCAAGTCTCTTGGAAGTGCTACCACAGTGCACCACGATGTCCCAGTCTGGTTCAATCAATGTTTTCACAACATAGCAGGAGCAAGACACAGGAAATTGTGTGAAAGGAGTAACAGCATGGAGAGGACACTAAAACCTACTCTAACACTGGTTAGGGAAAACTAACACAAATAAAAGCTGGCAGGCTGTAACCAGCAGGGTGGAAGATCTGCTTTCAGAAAACAGGCAGGAAAGGTGTGAGGGAACATAACTTCCTTTTATAATTGTTGGTTCTCCTACCTTGGCACAAAAAGAAAGCACACAGATTTAATCCCCTGACTGACTCTAGGTCACTGGAACAAAACATTTCCTTTAATTTTAAGCACAACTGCTAAACAAAAATTTTCTACTCCTGTAAGAGGTGATGGTAGGTAAACTTTCCCCCTTGTCAGCTCTGAGGTGTTCTCAGAGGAATATATCAGTTAGTGTGGCTGGGAATGATGCAATCCCAGTCTCCTTTTGGCAATGGATATTTCTGTCCTTCTTTGATAATTTCATTTAAAGCTTTGTGTGAGGCAAAATCGTCAGTCATATACTGTCATCGAGGTTTTCCCATTCTCTTCCACTGTTGCAGCTTAGAATGTTTAACAGGTTGAGCCATTTCAGGTATAAAGGAAGGTGGATCTAAAATCCTTCATGGTGATTTGTCATTACTTCAGGCAATTTTTGATTCTGGCAGTGTCATCATTAAGCCATCAGAAATTTGACCCCATTTCATTTAAAGCAGCCAAGATTTTTTATAAGGTGCATTGAGATGACTAAAGTAATAATATCCAGGATTCCATATCTCAGAGTGCAGATGAGTATCACAGGAGGATCAATTAAGAGATTTCTGAAAAAAAAAAAAAAAAAAGGATCTTTCCTATTGCCATCAAGCAACATGGAAATGCTCTGAGGTTTCACAGGGTACCAAGTTACAGTTCTGAAAAAATGATAAAATTCCTCCAGCAGAGGTCTTCAGATGAGTGCAAACCAAAATATTGTTAAGATAGCAGGGAATAGACATTGGGCATAGACTCTATGCACAAACCTTTGTATTTTCAAAGCTTTACACTTAAAGTTGGTTATTTTCACTGTTGGTTTTGTGATTATACAAAGGGGATAGGAAGACAACCCTGAATTATATGTTTCATGAGCACTTCTGCAAAGGTGAAGAGAGTAAGAACTTGGCATACAAAACTGTTCTAACTTTACAGCAAATCTCAAGACAAGGACAAACCATGACACTTATGTCAAAGTTGTTTCTCAGGAAGCAAATAAAAGCCGAGATCTTGCAAGACGCTGGTTTAAGGAGCCTGAGATTTTCTGTATCTTTTAGGTACAAATAACCAGCTCACTGAGGAGTTCTTGGTTTTTCATATGAATGACAGACTATTAACTTTTAAAATGAAAGTTCTGTCGAGAATGGATGTGACACTGTGAAAAATGGGAAGGCATGCTGCATTGCCATCAGTTCACAGCTCTGACATAAATGCTGTTTTATTCACTTCCATCCACAACCTTAATAATATAAAGGATACAGCTTACAGAAACTAAATTTCTATACAATTAAATCCACAACCGTGGAATTTGATACTGTACTCAAAACCAATTTATTTCATTTATTTTTCTGAGCAAAAGCAGTGTGAAATTTCATCATACATGTTTGCTCCTGCAAAATTACTACTATAATTAAGAAGGATCTTGTGGTTAAAACGTGACTAAAAGACAGCAGTGACAGAGGCTGTGTACAGCTGCTCTACAGCTTACAGAGGTTCTGGTTTGAGTCTGCAGAATTAGGATAACTGTGCCATAACATAAAGTAGACAAGACAATGTGTATTAAAATCCACCTACAGAAATTATTCATAACTGTGCATTATACCAAATGCAAACTCAGAGCAAGTAGCCATATTTTATTTTCTTGAAAATGCATTTTACACATTTTCATGAATACTAAAAGCATCAAGAAGTTCAAGGCACTGTACTGAGACTTGATCTAGGAGGTGTTTTGTTTCTTTCCTGTAGTGCAAACACCAGAAGTTTATAGTATCACTGATAGGTAACTAATTTATCATTTAAACCCCATGTTTTAATATAAGCGCAATAATCAGAAGGCCAATATAATCTCTGAACACATTCCAACTGCACTTAATGCAATTAACTAGGTTTTAAGAGAACAGAATTGTAAATCCAAGCATACCTAGTGGACAGAAAGTATAGATTAACCTCAGTTCAAGGGGGAAAAAAAGTGATAATTCTTGACTCCATAATATTCTTTTCATGTAGGTCTCATATTTTAACAGCTTTAACCAGAGTAATTCCATATAACTCACATGCACATCAATTGTAGTGAATCAAGACTTGCAAATTAGAATTTTATTAGCCATAGCAAGGTTAACAAGTAATCTTTCAGTGTAATACTTCAGTGTCATTTACTCTTCCATTTTATCTGACAGAGGCTCTTGATACCCTCATGAAAGACAGAAATTATTCACCCTTAGTAGTAACTATCAACACATGTGGCCAATTGGTCTTGAATGAAGAAGCCACACTGGCAAAAAAATCATTCACAAACACAACTGCACAGCTTTGCATCCCTATAAGAAACCCAAAAGCCTTAAGCAATTAAATTATTGTATCTTTCTGCAGCAAAATCTCCTGACTAGTTTGAAACTAAAGTCTCAATGATCAAAACTTTCCTCCGTCTTGGATAACTGATGATATTTGCTCTTATGCATTAATCTGCTTGGAAAAAAAAAGACTGCATTTTAAAGTGCATTGACTGCTGCTTGTGGGGGCTGGAGCTACATGTGTGGCATTTGTTATCAGGTCATGAAACATCCAATATGATAGTGCTAGTTCCCAAGAAAAGAGCTAAGATATAATTAAATCAATATGCTTTCAAGATGCCAATAAAGATGTGGGCTTCTAGAGCATAGATCAGCCTTTGACCCCTGTGCAAAGCTCTAAATCTCTGCTTTGAGCTTGCACCCACTTTTCTTTACTTGAGAACTCATCCTGGACAGTGGAGGCTCTTTAACCGGAAAGAGTTTATCAGCCCACAGTTATTTTAGAACTTCTCACTTTAAACAAAGTTGCAGGATTGTTTTCTGAAATATTTGTGACAGGGACCTTAATGGAGAGACTCTATGCCAGCAACAACTTAACTGATGTGTTGGCTTCCAGACTGGTTCAAATATATCTTTATGGTAAACTCATTTGCACGATGTTTTTTGTCAGGACAGACTAAGAGACAATGTGCTCCCCTTGAGTTTGTAATAGATTTGCATTCTGGGAGTTATTTGAAAAGCTTATTCAACCATAACTTTGGTTGGAAAGATTTGTTTGGCTTCTATTTTATTTTGAATGCTAAAAATGCTAGAATTTTTCTCTTAAGGGAAACTTAAGATTCACTAATTCATTCTTCCATTACAATGGTATGAAGAAAAGCAACAGGGAGATGGGACTCCAGTGACAGTGTGACCATAATTCAAGTGGAGAGAAGGAAGTACCTTCTCTCACCACACATACCCAGGCCCAGGAACTTCTTGACCCAGGGAGCTTCAGAAGTCCTAGAGAGTACCTGAGGAAGTCCATAGCATTTTCTATTTCAATAGCATTGAACTGGCCAAGACTGTTTTGTTTCCTCAGCTCCAAATGTCTCAGCCACTGCAGGTTCCTGTTTCACTGTACATGGCACATATCCCTGAAAAAAAAAACCCAATTTAAATAGGTTAAGATTATTCTCAAGCATAAAAAGGACTCAAATAGAAAAAATAAAATTGTATGTAACATTTCTTCCCTGTGTTATTGCTAAGACCATCACAGGGCAATTGCCTCAAACAAAACGAAGTAAAGAGAATAGATGGGCCAAGTAAAACAAACCCCTCATTCTAATCAAATGGACTAAAACTTGTAAATCAGATCTTATTCTCTGATCTTTATAGCTGAAGCTTAATAAGATGGAAGATTTAGAAAAACATCCAATTTTTTTAAGCTCTGGGTAGGAGCTTCATCTGCTGATGGGATTCAGTTGTAGCAGAGCAGAATCAGCTTCCCTCTCTAAAACAGATACCTATTACCTGCATGGCAGCTGAATGGCTCTTTGGGATCCACAGGTGACACTGACAAAATCCTGACTTACTATAATAGAACCTAAGTCACTGAGACATCTAGATGCCTAATTGTAGGAGTCCTCATATTGTGGATCCTACTCACTCCAGGGGAACTCGAATGGTTCATAGCAAGCCTTCTTGAGTCACAATTTCACAAACTAGAGCATCCAAGGACCTAGAAGGTATGTCAAACCCCAGTTAAGCCTGAAAGACATTTAGAAATCAAATCAAGGAGTAAAAATAAATATTACAAACTGTAGTTTTCACTTTCCACCATATTTTGGGATATATTATTGCAATTAGAAAGAAAAACCGAGACAAAATCTGGAGAGTTAGTGCAACTAGACTTCAAAAGATTGCACCTTGTTTCAAGGTCATAAAGATATTCTGTGGCATAGTGAGCTTATAATACAAAGCAAAATCCCAAAGCTTAGCAGAGCTAACTATAGTTCTGAGAAAAAAATCGAAGTCTAAATGGTTCATGAATTGCAGTGAAAAACTACTGTCCATGTCACTAAACAGTAAAATGAATAATACTGAAAAAATGCTGGTTCTGGATTTCGATAAATCTATTTCTTATATAATTTCTTCTCTGCTAATTTGACCATCAGTTTTTATCTGTTAAAACTGACTTGATTGCTGAATCAAGTAACTTCAATGAATCCTGTTTCTTGACTCTGTCGATAACATTGGTACGAGCCCTTTTGACTTCTTCACTTTTCTTAACTTTTAGGCTTCAAGCTGAATTCACACAGGTTTTATTTGGTAGAGAGTTCTGTCAAATTGTTTTCCAAGAGTGTATCTACAACAAGAAATTCATAATACTACAGGATCCCTCAGTCTCTCAAGTTACAGACATTCCCTCACCTCACACCCCTTCTGGGACAGTCAGGCAGGCATTACTGACACACTATTCTATTCCTCTTCCATTTGCAGCTGCATCTCCACTGCTGTCCTAGGAAGTTATAAAGCTTAATCACTCTCTGCTAGTGAGAGATCCATAGGGGATGCAGCTTCTTAGAAACTGGTCCAATTTATTTGATGTCATCATCCCTCAGGGAATGGCGTTTATGACTGAGTTGAATGTTAATGATCAGCATTTTATGTTCCAAAAATGGCGAACGGTCTGTGGAATAGTCTCTGTAGCTATTTCTTGAAAGCAATGTCAAGGATAAATATTAACAGGTCTTCTATAAATATAATAATTTGCCCTGCAAAAAAACCACTTCAAAGAGTATAAAATCCTTCCCAGCATCTTACATATACTAAATCACACCCAATAATGATTCCCTGTATAATGACGGTATTAAATTGTGTCTCAAATTCATGTCAGTGAAAATTCATTTAGTGTTTTTCACTTACAGGCATCACAGGAAAACGAGTTGAGACAGTCCTGCTACTGGCTGTGACAGAAAAATTTGTCTTCCAATGTCTGTAAATAAGAAAAAAGGAAATAAGAATTGAGTGATAAAAATTTTAATGGAAAAGAGGTTAGCCATTTATCGGTATGAAGAAACTGGTATCACAAATCTAGTCTGAATAATGCACCATACTGGGAGAGAAAGGTTTCCATACAGCCCAAGGATGAAATCAAGTCACAAGACTCTAGTTCTAACTGAAGCTTTTGACATCAACTTTCTGATTCTAAAAGGAGTAGGATAAAGTTCTTTCTTAAGAGGCAAAATATTGTAAGATTCAACTAGCAACTAATGCTCTCTATTTCCAATACCCCGAGAGCAACAGTATGTGAGTTAATTTTAACATGTGGAAAGAACATTTAATTTTATCAGAAGGAAACAATGAAGAATCTAATTTATTCTCCACATGTGTGCATAACCCCCATTGATATTAATAAGAGTTAAGCAGCCTATGGAGAGGAAAATAGGGCTCCAGATGTGGCAAAATGTTTTAAGAAAATTATGTGCAGCTTTCTAATGACCACAAAAATTATTTCTTTTTCTATATCAGTGTAGACAGAAAAATTGCTTCATATCCAGCCAGTCATGAAATGTTTCTGGCTTTCCCAAGACTGTGTGTGTGTGAGCAGTGGTACACACTCAGACACACACAGACACAGACACAGACTCACAAATGTGTATATAGATGGTGTCTCATGGACACACAAGCACATCCTTCTCAGTTGTTGCCTTTTTCTGACTAGGGTGATCCATGGCACAGGCTTGTTTGAAATTCCACTGCTCTTCCTACTGGCTGCTCTTCCCAGCAAAGGTAAAAGAAGGAAAATTTGGCTTCATTAATTTTTTTTTTTTAAGTGAGTGTTTAAAGTGCTGTCAAGAGGTAGCCAACAGGGCCAATAAAGGCTAGTGAAAAACCTTTGCCCTATGCTACATTTGACTGTAATTCTACAAACTTTGATGAGTGTGGAGGGTTAATCTTGATTAACCATGGGCAAATTTCCTCTGTTTTGCATTGGCACTCCTGAAGTGGGATGCACTTTGACTTAATCCTTAACATTTGTACCAGTCACTTCCATTTTCTTTTCAGGATGAACTTTCATATAAGAGGTTGGTCTTTAACAAGTCATTCCATCTAATTATTCATTCTTCTGAGGCATTTCCTTCTGAAGACATAAAAATACTTTGCTGTTTCTATGGTAGAGCTCTATCACTTAATTTTCTGAACTTTATGAGAACACAGTGATCCTTATGCACTTGTCCAAACCAACCACTGCTAAATGGAACCCCTGAAGACCCTGAAAGGGTTGTCCTTTTATTGGTGTTCACAGCAGAATTTTAACTGAATGTCATTCAACTTTCTTTTCACAGCATTCCCTGGGGAACTGCCTGGGCCTTGAAATCCTACACTGCATGTTCTCTGTAGCCGAGAACTTGGAAACCTGAACCAAATCATCCTCAACATTTTTACAGCCCCCATTCAGCCCAAATAAGCTTATGACATGTTAATGTTATTTGCACACAAACATTCATGGCTCTTTTACATAGCTTTCATCTGATTTTATCTTTAATTTATTGTGAAATTTTAGAATCATATCATTTGAAGCACTTGTCTTTATTTTAGGGATAAAATTCCCTAAAATTTGCATTTCACATAATGTTTTTCCATGCTACAAAATGTCAGAATAATAATGAGAGCAGGACTTCCAAGGTTTTGTTTCCTTTTTACATCTATGGAATGAAAGACAGGTTGGGTATAGGCATCTCTGTTTACTTTCCTTTTGAATCACAGACAATATGATCTTCAGTCACTGATAAAGCTCATTTGTACTCTGAATGCTTTCCTGTCCACTTAAGCTTATTTTATATAACATGCAAAATGACTATTCAATATTCAGTTAATTATGCACCAAATGGAGTAAGCCAAAGAATTAGCTTCATCAAGCATTCTTTTTTCCTCAGGAAAAAAACCCCAAACCAACCAATCCAACCAGAAAAAAAACAAAACCAGATAAGAGCTATGAAAAGTATTGCAGATAGACTCCTGGCTTGACTATCAGGAGACATTCATTCCATTCCTGTTGGGACTGTTTACCTCTGAAGGTGGTTTTAAACTGGAGGTTTCATTTTGCCTTCATTTACTTTGTCAGCTTTTTCCATTTTCAGTCTTAAATAGTTACTTAGCAAATTTCTACTTATGGTACAGGCTATATAGGTATAAAAATATTTGTGGTATATATTTTTACAAGTTTTGCATTTAAAGGTTTCCTCAGTTGTGCTTATATCTTTGTAGGTACTGACCATATATAAATACATATTTTTACAGCAAATTATTCACGGAATAGAAGTATTCTTTACTATCTGTTCATCAAAATGCTTCTTCAGCTGAGCTTTTATCTTTGAAGTCCAAGTATGTGCCCCACCCCACCCCACCCCTCAGATCACAAATAATGGGATTAGAAATATAGAAATTCTACACTGGGACCAAGACCTGGCCTTCCCTTCAAAGTCAGACTTGTCACACACTTAAATGGACCTGACTTAGGAAATTAAAGGGGCTAACAGCTCAAATTGTCATAGTTCCTATCCCTATTGCTCACTGTCTCTACTTGTCTATAGTCCTCTATAGTCTGCATACAAGACAATTTTATCTGGTTCTGCAAAAGCTGATCCTCTTTTCCTTATAAATATTTGGTCTGGATGCTTAACTACAGCAAAGCATCTCAGGCAGAAGATAAATCATTGGGAAAAGTTAACTAAAGAAGCAAGGTAATCCATAATGCCATACCTTAAAATGGAGTTGAACTTATGAAAATCTGGGTTTTGCCAGGATAATGGTTCAATACCTAAGATCTGCAGATATGTTGGATGTTTACACTTTTATCACAAACCCCTTAGAGCTCAAAATCCCATTTCTAACCTTCTTCGTGACTGAGAATATATAAGAAGAGATTTGTTGGTAAACCTGTGGTTACCTTGTGACTGCCCTTGGTGGAATGGTACTAAGCAGTGCATGGGGGTTTTATTGCTTGAAAGGATGTATTTTCACTTATGAATGCAACAAAAACTCTCAGTTTTTGACTAGGAACATCTGTCTCTCCTGGTTTGTTTCCTCCTCCCTCTATTGCATAACAATACGTATTGACACTACCTTGTGGCATTGCAATTTTTACTGTGGTGCATTATAGTTTTCAAAGCACAGTAATTTTTATGATATGTGGTAGCTTAAAGGGAAAAGCAGCATCCAGCAGGGAAATGAATGGTGAAACACTGGCCTCTTTGAAGTCAGTGAGAAAAACTATTACTGCCTTCAGTCCAGGCAAGGTTTCAGTCCAAGCATTCAGGGAGAAACATGGAGCTGTGTATTGATTTTACCTCTTAGGCAAAACTGCAGAGAAGAGAAGAGAAATGCGTTCATCTGGAATCTAGGATGGTTAATGTCAGTAGGCCTTTAGGAAATTGTGTTACATAGATGAATGGTATGTTGGTCCAATCAAACATCCAAAATCACTACATTTGACCTCCAAGTCTCTAAACAAAGAATAAAGAACCCAGCTGCAAAACCCACTATAGGCTGTAAGGTTTCTGTTTACATATGTAAAACAGAGCATCTGAATCCGAACATATTTAAGAATAAAAGCCAAGTTGGAGGCTTCCCCAGCCTATATTAGTAAATTGCAAAGTATACCCAATACATTTAGACAGTATTTTGTAAAGGATCAGTAAACACTTATAAATAAACCCCATATTAATATGGGAATTCTCCCCTAGTAGCTGCCCCTCTCTAATTAAGGATATTTGTAGCTAATTAATGGAATATGGTATCACAATTAAACAGGGGAAGTATTGAGATAAATAGTTCATGAACATCTGAAGTAAATAACTTCTAAATAGACACTTTGACTAATTTATTTTTGACAAATAAATGAGCAAAGCTTTGTTTTTGCAATAGTCTGATGAACAAAATTTTCAGTTCTGTAGCTGAAATAGAATTTATTTTGGACGACTGCTGGTTTAATTTCTAAAGGTTCATAACACACAACTTAGGTAACAAAACATCCAGTTCTACCACTATTTGTGAATGTAGAATATCTGAATACATTTTTGCATTGAACAGTTCTCAAATCCATCAGCCAAAATTTGTCAGTACCAAGAAATAGTGAGAATGCTGAAATAGCAAATAAATTCATTAATTAAATCTTAATAGGTTTGCATATAATTCACATACAAGGAAAAGATGACAGGAGAGTTAAAGTAGCTCTGTTCTGAACCCCACTCTTTCTCGCTTCTTAATGAAAGAGTAAATCTGAGGCTTTGATATCACTGCTTTGTCATGGTAATTGGGAAGCTGTGAATTCAACATGATGACCTTACTGCAGGTTGAAGAAAGAGGAGATGTTGAACTATGAGGAAAAGAATTTCTTTAAATGTCTGTCTAGATAAAAGGCCAAAGGTTAATAAAAGCTATGCATTGTACATCATGGAGTTTCTCTTTAAGTGCGATGTACTTGAAATAATTCTATATGAAAATCTCAGTTTATGCCCATTAAGCCTGTATTTCTTATGAGTTTGTTAACACTTAATAACATAAGAATGAGAATACTCAGAAAAGGAGACTGATTTTTGTTGTTAAGTTCATTAAAATTGTTTATATTATTGTTTCTTTCACCTCTTCACCTACATCAAATTATGCGGTAGTGCAATTGCTTCCAATAATTATAAAGAGAAGTTGAAAGTAGCTCTTATACAAACATGACCCTCACAGTAAATAGGGATCCATTCTGTTCAGAGAAAGGCAGTACAGAAACATAGAGAAAAGTCCTCTTTTCCTTTATGTGTAGGACTTGCTTGATACTAGTTGCCTGGACCAACAAAGGGTTTCACTGTCCAAAATTATTAGTGCCTATGGTTCAGTAAAAAAATTAGACATATGCTTAAATATTTAATAGCTTTGTGTTCCACCTCTGGAAAAAATTAAATTAAACGCTGTCATGTTCCAAAGTAAGAACATAATCATGATGTAAAAGACAACTATACTGCAAATAGTCAGGACTTTCAAATTGTGTTCTCAAAGGCAAAATACTTGAAACTTGCTGATTGTTATGCAGAAAGGAAAAACATACTAAGTTCAATTTCCCCTGAAATGATTCTGTACAATTTATGTTTTTATAAAATAAAATCTAATGGCAGTTATATAGTTGACAGGTAATTTCAAAACCTTTATCAGTTTCCAATTACAGCTTAGAGCTGCACAATAAAAAACTTTGAAATCAACATAACAAGGAAATTCTCTACCCCAGCAAACTCCCTATCTGAGGTTTAATTAAAATAGGATGTACGAGGCAGGAAGAAAGAGAAAAGGACAAGTAGGATGGATGTTCATAAATTAGTCATAGCAGCAGCTTTAGCACTCACAAATGATGACCAGCCCATTTGCTGCATTTTTTTTTTGTTTTTGTTTTTTTTTTTCAGAGCTAATAAAATTCAATAGATGCCTCTAGTTTGCTCACCAATTGAAGGTGCAGAGCTAAAAATTGCACCTGGTGCATTAGGGGTCTCAAGCCTTCCTCTTTGGAGTATGAGGAAAAAAGAGAGAAATCACAGAGAGTCTTGAACTACACCACCACCTGCTGTTGCAATCATTATGACTCACATAATTTATTCATACCCAAATACAGTGTGCATCTGCTATTTATTGATATTTTGGTTTATTTTTCTTATTATAGCTTCTGCTTATATGAATAAAGTTTCCAAGTACTGTGGATAGTATATAAATATGGATTATATATTGCTTATAAAGGCCTTTCCCTTTCACAGCATCAATGAATGAAAAATGCATTTCCTCCCTTTCCAGCTAAGCAATATAAACATCAAAGGAAGGATTAGCATTTTAGGTCTTTGCACTCTAAATCTTTGTGTCATACATCTTGCTGTCTTACACAGAACATTTATATTTCTATACCTATTACGTAATCAAAGCAGTGGGCCAAACATCTTTACTTTCCTCTTATTTGCATAA
Organism: Peucedramus taeniatus; assembly: GCA_013400575.1. Taxonomy (NCBI): domain Eukaryota; kingdom Metazoa; phylum Chordata; class Aves; order Passeriformes; family Fringillidae; genus Peucedramus; species Peucedramus taeniatus. The sequence continues at coordinate 42,195 of WBNO01028762.1, read as the reverse complement.
TTAATTAAATTCCAACATTTTTGCCAAGCTATCTACACTCACACTGAAATAACAACTGCCACTTTTCATGCTGAAATGAATTCATTACCTAGGATTCAAACTGCTGCTCTCCCTGCCAGGTGAAAGTTTACAGCACACAGTCAGCCCCTGCTCCTCTGCTGTAATACCCCAGCCGTCAGACACCGCGGATTACGGCAGATTCCATAAACATAATCCCTGATGCTGGGACTGCAAAACCAAAAGGGCCTTGAGGATTGTGCTGCAGCCACCTACAGGGGCTTGGCTGCCAGAAGGCAACGCAAAGCTTGGCTGTGATATGGCAAAGAGAGGGCTTGAGGCTGAGGAGACTCAAGATGTGCTGATTTCAAGCCAGATTCTTTTAGGAGGGCTCTTATGAAATGTCCCTGTATAATGGAGACTTCAACAGCTTAAAGATAGTAATATAAATTATTGTCTGCCTTGGATTAATTTCTTTCAGATGAAGTAATCCAGGCTGATACTGAGATTCATGTTACTGCAGGCCCTATCTAGTGACCCTTTTTTCCCCTCATCTATACTTGTGTTTTTAATCTCTTTTTCTGCAGCAGGAAGCATTCTGCCATGTCAGTAAAATGAAAGAAATTCTATGCAGTGGTCTTTTCCTGCACTGTGAAAGTGCCCACTATGTCTAAAGTTGAATGAGAGGAAGCCAGCATATTAAATATGTGGATACCTAGCTATGCAATAAGCCATTTGGTCAGTAGGGAAAAATCTGGCTTCTTGAAGAAAAGCAGCACAGCCCTGCCTGCTTTCCTTTATTTGTTATTTCTAGGTTTTCAATCCGCTGTACAGAAGGGTGACTTTCTGCTTGCTTTTATCACATGGGAACAGTAACAACTATTTGTCAGCTAGGATTTGTCTTCACAAAGTCACTGCAAGTTAGCTATGGTTGTGACAGCCATGCAGAAGGCAGGTGGACTTTCTCATCTTCAGAGCCATTTTTGAAATAAGGACACAAACCGGTACATACCAGTTGGCTGGGGAACCAAGGCCACTCCAGAGGTCACTCCACAGCACAAAAGCAGCACAGACATGTCCTCATGTCAAAGTCATCATTTTTTGCACTGATGGCTCTCCAAATGCAGGTCCTCACCCTGCCTACGCTTACAATTTTACCAAAATACATTCTTCTACCAGAGTTTGCATGGCAATTAAATTGTGCACGTATCTACACACCAACAGGTTTGAAAATACTCTGTGAAAGAAAGTTACTTTCAAATGTAATTTTTTTTGTGTTTGGTTTAACAGTTCTTGGCCTGTGAGACTTATTATTTGCTGTAATTCCATGGTGTTCACTCATTTTTTTTTCACTGGAGAACAAAATGTGTGTGAGCTCCAGCTTGAACAGGAATTTCACCATGCCAAAGCATAAGAGTGGATAATTAGGCCACAGAAGTAATCTAATACACTGAAAGTTTGGAGAAACATTTGAGGTATTTTCTGAGATTATTTTTTTAGAATCAAGGAGCAATGGGTTTGGGTTCCTGTAATGTTCCAGCTATTTGAGCTTCCCATATCTATTAGTTTTTGGAATACAGTGGCCTCTTCCAGAGTGAGTTAAATGTAATTTCAAATTTCATGTTGCTAGCTGAGCTTTAACATTAGGCAGGCAGTCTTTGGAACGTTGCTATAGACTGAGGACTGGTTTGTTAAAACTTTGTTCTTCAAAAAACTCTTTAATCTCTTAATAAAAATAAATTAATTAATTAAAAAAAAAGGAAAGAAGCAGCCCTAAGAAACAAACACTCAAACTATGTCAGTAAAAGCTACATTCTAGAATCTAGAAGCAAGGAAATCTTCACTCTAGAAGCCAATCTAGAAGCAAGACAATCTTCAAGGACTCTTCCCCAGGAATGAAAACCAGAAAAGCTTTCAGATTTTTCTCATGCTTAATGCAAAGTATACAAATTTTTTTTCCCTTTCCATTGTTAATGACAAATGCAGTGTTCTAAGGTCATAATACATAGGGAAATGTGATTTTTCTGAGTTCCTCCAAACTTTTGGAAGCTGTGACTTCTCATCAAAATGCAGATATCATGGAAACATGCACTAAATTTAGCTCTATAGAGAGGGTAAAGTAGAAGATTTTTATCAGAGTTATATGAAGTTACACTTATGGAAAGCCCAGGAATAGTTTACATCAGAGTTTACAATTTAAAATTTATTTTTGATACTAAGTATTTATATAATCAGTAATGGATATATCTTGGTTCTCCTAAATTAGACTAGGGCAAAATCTGTTTACAGTTTCTGTAAAGCAGAACTGAGATTTGATTGCATTGTCTTTACTTTGCACTTTTTGCACATAACAAGGTTACTTTTGTATCATGTAAATTTGCTTCCCCTTCGATGTAGTAATTTCCCCTCTAGTTTAATGGCTTCTATGTTCTTTGCCTGTAACAAGAAAAAGGCCATCCTATCTTGAAATGTGAGTTTCTTTTAATCTACAGTACATTTCACTTAACTTTATTAATTTACCTTTCAGCGCTGTAGAAACTGAGATTACACAACCTCATACCTGCTGTTACCACAAAAATTACCAACAGTTGCCAGTTGATAATTTCAAACACACTCATAACCAGACATGTTCATGCTCACTGGTTTTGGATAGAAAATATTCCATTTTCAATTACTGGGATATCTGGAGTAATCATTCTTTGAAGAAATTGCTCTCTTGATTTATCCAGATGTATGGGCGGAAAGATAACTTAAAATTAGTTAAGGAAATTCTTTTCTGTCTGCTAAGTCTCAGCAGAATGAGTGGGTTTTCTGTCTTTCAGGTTACTTGCCCCTGTCCCTGCAGATTCTGACTGTGTTGTTAACACCACAATATTTCACCAACCATATGAGATACAATTCCAGGAGCTGCTGGAGTGACATGAGGGCAAGAGAGTGCAAGATTATGGAGGGGAAAATGAAGACATAGCAGATTACAAGCAGGCAAACACTGGAAAGAGATATAGCAGAAAAAATGACCGTGGAGGATTCAAGCAAATCCCATTTGACTATTTGAAACATCACACACACTGCAAGTAACAATTTACTAGGACAGTCTTGGTGTTCACTGTATTATTGCAGTATTTTCCTACACCCCAGGTATCAGCCTGGTTTTATGACCTATCTGCCTTTCTCATTTTGTCCTTAACATCCGGTCTTCAAAATGCGCGACACAAAATATTTGGCCAAAGACCAAAAAGCAGAGACACGCCTGTCCTGGTTTTATGTCCGTACGTGGCAATTTACAGATTAAGAGGAGCTGGTGCTAAAGCCTGGTTTAAAGCTCGTTCCTTCTCACACGGAGCGAGCCGTCGTTACAAAATAAAACCTGGAGAAGCCAGCTAGCCTCGGCCGCTTTGCCAGCGCTGCCGCAGGACCCCCGCGGGGGAAGCGGGACCCGGAGCCCGGCAGCCGCCACAGCGGGGACCGCTGCTGCTGCAGCCTCCGCCGCTAGAGGGGACTCGGGACCTGTTTTCCCGAGGAAAAAACGGGAACCGGCTGCAGGTTCTAGGGAGCCCGGGCTGCATTTTGGCTCCGCGGGAAAAGGGAAGCGGCTGGACGCGGGTTACAGAGCGGGCAGGCGGTTTGCACGCTGGTTTGGGACGCGGAGTAGCTGGGTGGGTAAGGCTTAGATTGCCAAAGAAACTTTAATGCGCTTCCTCGTTCCCAAAGTAACTTTGTGTTAGAGACTGCCGGTTACGAAACATGGAAGGCTTTCATAAATCAGCGTCATGGCAAATAGGTTTTAAGCTTCTTACAGATCCCGTGCCAGCAAGACTGTGTGCCATGCCACTCGGGTGCCCACCTTCCTGTAGCCTTTCCACCCACGTTTTGTAAAGTGAGATGGAAGCTTTGGCTGGCGATAAAACATTGGAAAAGGGAACGAGGACAGTCAACAGGCGGAAACCTCCAAGTGATGCTTTCTCGGCTCTTCTCTCCCACTTGCACACTAAGACATAGGGCTGCGAACCCGGCTTGTCGGCCAGACCCTCCGTGCCCCGTTGGATGCTGGCAGCCGCCCCCCTTGTACCCCAGAGCCCCCGCGCCGGGAGCGCTGCGGGGGAAGGTGGGAGGGAGAACACAAACTGTGGCCAGGCCGGGGCCCCGCACTCGCTGTGCACCTGGGAGGGCAAAACCCCGTGTTGGTGTCCGGCCTGTTTTTTTGGTTTTTTTACTAAGAAAAACGGAGGTCAGAAGAGAGAGAGAAAAAAAAAATTAAAAAAAAAAAAGAAAAGGAAAAAAGGCGAAGGTGGGAGCTTGCCCGGAGGGAGGGAGAGCCCCGCGGGAATGGAGGGAAGCCCGCGGGGGCAGGAGGCGGACAAAGGGCGGCGAGGGCGAGGGGCGCAGCTCTGCCCCAGCCGGGGTCCGCGGCGGGCGGGGGTC
>WBNO01028762.1:0-37270 GCA_013400575.1 Peucedramus taeniatus | reverse complement strand
CCCGGGCGGGCGCTCCCCCGGGGCGGCGATGCCCCTGCCCGGGGTCGGCCGTCCCTCAGGCGGCACCGAAGGGGGAAGCCAGGTCGGGAGAAGCGCGGCGGGGCCCGGTTCGCCTCCCCGCCGCCCTGCCGTGCCTTTGTGTGGGGTGAAGGAGAGGGGAGCCCCGCGCCCGGCTCCCTCGCGAGGGAAGCAGCATCCCTCCTGGCTCGGGAAGGGGCGCGCCCTGCCCCCCCAGCCTCCGCGGCCGGCGCGGTACCGGGAGCTCCCGGGAGCCGCGGGGCTTGAGGTGAGGAGGGCATTCGAAGACCAACGCGCATCCTCTGCCGTGGTCCCCGCGGTACAGGACTGGCCCCGTATCGCGCCCCGGCGCGTCATGGTGCTCTGGGGCGGGCGGGGGTTGCCAGGCGTGCCACTTGGTGGGTGTTGTGGCACACCTCGTGTTTTCAGTACTTCTGCAGGACTGGGAGCAATTAGATTCCCGATACAGATAAAAAATGCTCCAGGTGACGGACTGCCCCAGGGTTTCGGCCGCGGGTGTGAGGCGCTTGTGCCTGCTCTGGGTTTTGGGGATGCTGGGTGGGAGGCGGTGCGGCGCGGCGCTCTGCCCCGCTCTGGCTGGGGGGCTGGCTGCGCTGCAGACCCGCAGGAAGGCAGAAAAGTTACGGTGCGTTTTTAACCCAGGCAACAAAAAATTGAAAGCAGTGGTACAAGGCAGTGGTACCACTGCCTGCTGCTTAGCTCACGAGCAGTTACTGTAATATTTAAGTTATGAGAAATTGGCTGAGAGTAACATCCTGGCATTTCAGTGGGCTGAAGGAGTAAATAGAAGCATGAACAACTTAGGGGTTCAAGGGACTTGTGACTCAGTGTTTTATTTGAGGTGCCAGACTGAGATTTTTAAGAGCATTTCTTAAACATAGCAATATGTGCTGTGAACAGCAGACAAGCTCCTCTATCAATACAACTCTAGCAAAATATAAATAAATGTAAAGGCCAATGAGCAACGACGTTTTTTTAAAAGTCAATGTATGTAACTTACACAACACGCCACTGTTTCAGTGTTCAACACTTACAAAAAGATCCGAAGAAGGAACTAGGTCCTAAAAACATTTATTTTAAATAGTTTTAACAAAAAACCACAAACATTGCAAACCCTTATTGCCTTGACTCTAATGCACCTGAAAGAAGTAGACGTGAGAAATTCTGTCTTGTGTTCACATTCACAATGCAAGAGTTGCAAGACCAAAATGGAAATAAGCAAGAATCCAGCCAACTTTATGGCTTATTAGTGAAGGTACTCACTGGGCAATGTGGTTTTATTTTATGCATCATTTGTATATTTTTACATCTAAGTTATGTGATAAAACCAGAAACAACTTTAAAAGCCCAGACTGGAACCTGTGTCTCTCTTCCTTGGTGCTTTAACCATTAAGCTGCAGAAGCATGTCCCCAGCTTGGAGAAAGTGTGTAGCTCCCTTTCTTCATGAATCTCATGGTCTTTCTTGCATACTGCTCCAGTGTCTGTGGAAGGATACTGAACGCATACCTCTGAATCCCCTCTGGCTTTACTAAATCTGGGCTTCAGGATCCTTCTTTTGAATTGAGAGATGTGCATCCCCTGCAGAGTTGGTTCAAATGCCTGAAATGCAGGGAAGAGTGGGAGTTCAGGTACATCCTTGGTGTGAGCAGTTGATGTCATCCAACTCCAGGTGGCCTCCTGCTCATCAGGTAAATCTAGCGCCAAAAATAACATCCAGCCGAGGAAGTGAGATCTAGGCTTTAGCTGTACATCATTAAAAGATGTACATCAGGAGTTGACACATGACAGTACCCTGCTTTGTATGAAGCCCTTAGCTATGGCCTGCAATGGTTTGTGGTTTGTCTTTTGTTTTTTATTTTTGCATGCGTGAGCACAGCTGAGCCTTGGCCCATGCCTGGGGCTCCTAGGTGCCACAGTAGTACAACTAATAAATACTGTCAAGTACTCTATAAAGCAACTGAGTGACCTTGACTTTCATAACTTATGACCTTGGAATGGTTTTTGGTTTTGTTCCAGTTTATTCAATCTATATTTCTTCTGTACATATACTAACCAGCAGTTAAATTTGCTGCAGCACGACAAAGTTGCCAATATTAGCAGACACACCATATCTGACTGTGTGCAGCTGTACTCTGCCTGTCTGTGGTTTAAGTTCTCAGAACTCAGCAAGTCTTGCAGCATTTTGTTTACATGGTCTGAACAAACAGTCTTGCCTTAAAATTTAATTTGGTAGAATTTATATGTATGCTTAAGATGCCAATATGAAGATTTCCAAATAGTATAATTATTTCTATCCCACAGAAGAGGGGAGGTTATACTGCCACAGTACATTCTACTAATAGAAAAAGGAAGTGAATTTTGAGGTTGATAGCAGAATACCACACTGCAGAACTCAGTTCTACCACTACTTACTAATGCTGCCAAAGCTTGAGAATGTGTTACTACAAGTGACCATTTGTGATGTAGAATTTCTGCTTCAATTCCTGACAATTCATGTCAATAAGAAAGTTAAACAGTTCAAATAAATTTATTGTGAGGAAGCTGCCCAAGAATTTTATGGTGTAGATATTCTGCTTGCCCACTTATATTTCTGTAAATGTAGAAGTGGGATTTATAGTCCTGAACTTGTGTGTACATTAAAGGTCAGAATCTGGTTCTATTCTGGAGTGGTTATTTGTAAGTACTACCTGCCCAGTGCCATGGCAGCATGGTGAGCTGTAGCTGTTACACAGATGGGGAGCTAACATGCATGGAGAGCTGTGACTTCCACTGTCCATTGATGGTAAAGTAAATATTCATATTTAGATACTTAGGAGGCTGTTGCTCCTTTGATTTCACAGCTGGAGGACCAGTCCCTCCTTCAGAGCTCGTGTCTGTGGTCTGTGTGCTCATCTCAAGAGCCACTGTGAGGCTGCTAATTATAGGTTCAATAATACTAGGTTCTTGTTACAGGCCCCATCTGACAGAAGCCTATGAAGGACTTTTTTCAGTAAGCTGGCACTCACTAGTAACAAAATCTACAGGAGAGCCATGGGTATTTGTAATGTATTTCTTCATAGATCATTTCTTCAAGCTCTCTGCTTTTGGTATCAGAACTTAAGCTGCCCTGACTACCAGCTGCTATCTTTGAAGTGGCTGGGGGAGAAAGAAGGGTAATATTCTGGGGGAAGAAGGGGGCATGGTAAGCAATTACATTAAGTATACTTTTTTGGACCTTGGATAAATCTGCACACGATATAAAAAGCTGATATTATAATTACTTCCACTGGGAATTCCACTTGACTTTCCTGTAATCTCTTCTTTAACACATACCCAGGTGATCTATTAGCTGTATTCATTGCAAACCCCTAAATTTTGCTCTTCTCCCTAAATGAAGTGCTGATTTAACTGCAAGCAGCATATTTTATCTCTCTCCTATCCTCTAAAGAAAACTTTGTGCATGTTTTTATGCTTTCCTTCATGCTGCGGTCTCCTTAAAATAGACATTCTCTTGCCAGTGCCCGTCTTAGTATTGACCCTTATTCTCACTCATTATAATCTTTCTTTTTAAAAACTTCTTTGCTGTTACTGAAACTTCTTGGCCTTTTCCTGGCAAACAATCCACCTCTCCCACTTTGTCACTAGCTGCCTCCAGTTTCCTCCACCCAGTAGCCAAATACTGATTGTACAGAACTGATGAACTTGAGACTCGACTTTCTGGAATGTAAATAGAAGATTGAGTGAAGAGACCTTTGTGGCTGTGCCTGCTTTGCTTCTCAAAGAAGCAAGAAATGCAGCGTGTTTCCCACCTAGGTTCAGTGCAGTGGCATTTCTAGGCACTGTACTTCTTTGTGCAGTTGTGCCATCCAAAGTTGGTACAATGTGGCCATAAATGCCAGCTGGCTTTTAAAGCTGCCATTCTGCTTGAGAAGTCTTATGCCAGATACCCTCCCTGTGGCAGGTGGACAGGTTAGATAGCTTGGGCTGTCTGTCAGGTAAGGGTCCACACTGAAGCTAAATGCAAATTCAAGCCTGATAAATGATAACGTGTAACCAGGCTGATTCCAACAGCAGGACTCAGACTGTGCCAAAACCTTTGCATGAGCCTGAGCCTGTGCTGTGAGAGTGGTAACGCTGCAAGAATTTGGGTGAGAACCCAAGGCAAATATGTAAATGCATGTGCCAGTGTACCCAGTATTTTGTTTCTTCTTTGAGCTTCAAAGACAAGTTTGCAGGTGTCAGGCTGAAGGGTTAGCTCAGCACCTTTCTGCTTCCCATCTGAATTGGTGCTTCTTCTTGTGCTGTAGGCATTTTGAGTAATACCTGTCAGTAGAGCAGGTGATGGAGTTAAAACACACAGGCAAGCTTTCTGCTACAAGCTGAGAAGGGCTTGGGTGTTTTGTCAGGGCATTTTTACTTTTCAGCTGGGTCCACTGCTCTAATAAAAGATAGCTGCTTCTCCCCCCAACCCCCTCTTTTTGCAAACTCAAATACTGAATAGAAGACTGTTACAAAGTAAAGTAATCGATTATTGATGGTATTTTTTAAAAATTGAAAATCAAACATTTTTCTGCCTTGAAGCTCAGCGGAAAAGGCCTTTAAGTATCATTTAAGAACTGATCATTTTTAATTAATAATTAAGTTTATGGTTCATAAACTAATACTTGCAATAAACTGAAAGGCAGAAAATTGTTGAGTTTTTTTAAATAAGTGAGCATGAGTTGTTTAAAGAAAGCATAGTTCCAGCTATGGGTTTTTACACACCCTCAAGTTTTTGAGAAGGATTAAAAATGCTTATCAAGGGAGGAAGAAAAATCTTTGATCGTGCGAGTGACTTAACAAGGTCAAAATAAAATATTAAAGGCTCATGACTCTCTGGGGGTCATGAAGGTGCTATGATGTGAAATAGGCAGATATATTATAAAAATGAAAGTCAACATGGACCGATTTTAATTAAGATGCAAGCAAGTGGGAAGAAATGAAATTACTATTGTACAGAGATTCAGAGAGATTCTAATTGGGAAAAAGATTAGTAAATGAAAATAGATGTTTATTCTTAATGATTTAATAGAAATAGTGTTGTGAAACTGGCACATGAAAGCTACTGAACTCATGCTGTCATTATGCTGATAAGGTGCTGCTTTTGATTTTTAAAAGGGCAATAATGTTTTTTTATAAATTTCTATTCCTCATGCCAAGCTTCTGCTGGCCAGGGTGTTCTTGCTCTAAATTAAAGCTGAAGTCTTTTTGTATCTGATGATTACAAAGAACTCACCATTCTTACAAAAAATAATAAAAATTCAAAAGGGAAAAATTCCATAGTACTCCATGCTGATGTAGTGATTGATTCAACACTTAGTTACTGAACAAGTAGGCTCTGATTATTGAGAATGAAGTAGCCTGGAAACTGGTACAGTGCATGTCTGCTTCACAATTTAGCTTATAAGCGCTCATGCTCTGTAAAACAAAAGTCTTGTCCTTCTTAAGGATCTGCCTGTCTCACAGGCATATGTGGAGGATCAGATGAACAGTCTTTCATGCTGTCATGCTGATGACCTTTTTGGACATCCGTTCTGTTGGAGTTCTTGCCTCTTGTCTGATGGTTCTGAGGAAGCTTACATATGCCAAATGCTGAGTGACTGTAGGCAGGATTATTTTTACATTGGTGAATGTTATAATGAGGTCTCTTGTATTCTCATGTCCATAATGTTTTACATGTCTGAAATCATAATCATTTGGCTACTGTGGTACATAGGTAAGTCTTAAACCTGGGGTTTTAGACAAAAAATAATACCTTTTTTCAAAGTTGATTTGTTTCTTTACATACCTTTGGCTAAAGGGCAGCACTGGCTGGATTGGCCTCACATTGAATGCTGGCAGAAGCTGTTCCCATGCTGGGGAGCCAGTCTGTTGTCACTCATTCTTCTCCTCTACCAAAGGAAGCGATACTGATGAGATTAAATATTTGGAGAAGTCTGTGTTAGGGAATGGCACATTTATACTGCACGAAAAGCTTTTGTTGCAGGGAAATGTGGCAGGATTTATACAAGAAGCTATAAATCTATAATTCTATAAATATCACATTTTTTACAGGTGTAGTCACAGTTTGTCCAAGAATTATACAGTATCTAGTGTAAATGTATGGTCTTAACTGCTATGAATAATGACCTATTCTTGCTGTCTTTTTCTGACCTTTGATTATGAGAATGTAAATTTGAATGTTGCATTTGGAGGTGGTTATTACCAACTATGAATCATGCAGAATTCAGCAATAATTGTTTCGTCACCCTGTTTTACTCAGCAATAGTCTAAATCCCAGGGCTGGAGGGTGAGTGTATCCCTGCAGAAGGGAACTGATGTTGCAATAGTGCTCTCATAACATTAACACACTTCAAAGTTTGCCAATGAAACTTGACAGCGCCGGCTGATGTATTTGGTAAGGTGAGGTTAAAGGGTTTTTAAAATTCAGAAGAATACACAAGTATCACATGCCTTGCTTCTAGTATTATCGATCAAGGTCATCACAAAAGAATCAGTTTAGTAAATAAGATATCTGTTCTGAGGATATTTTTATCAGGCAGTCCCATTCCACAGAGACAAGGTGTTTCCAGTGTGGTGCTACTACTGACAGTGTAGAAAGTACTAGGTGGGGACTGTCTTATCATCAGTAAATCACGTGTCACCTGCTGTGACCTGTGTGTCAAGCCACATTTCTCAGTTTCTTCTTACAAGCTTGTCATGTAGCTATTCCTCTCCTTCCTTATCTTTTTCTTGTTGGCTGCTTAAACATCACTTGTAGCTTTTGGACAAAGTGGTGTGTTTGTGGTGCTACACTTTTTAGTTCATCACGGAACAAAAATGGATGTTAGAAGAGATGGAGACCTCAGCTTGTAAATGCAGCTCAGTTGTTGAGCAGATGTTTAATTGCTAAAAATTTGTCTTGTCTTGACAGATCAATTGGTTCAATGTTTGGCTTCATGTCTGACAAGGAAGAAAAATGGCAAATACATGTCATGTAAAGGCATATGGGGCACAGCCATTGCAAAGGCAGTCAGAAGTTCCCTGGAGAAGTCGTTCTCCTCCAGCAGTGTGCTGTGTCAAAAGTAAAAGTGCCAGAGGATGTGTGCTGTGGTCCAAAGTAAAAGAAGCCTAAGAGCTCTTTCAGCATTAAGTTTGCCATTAAAAGTCATGGATATCTGCTGTCATATTTTTCTGCTGTCTGAAGCTGCACTGATTCCACCTTAATTCCCCATTAAACTAAATCAGATTGTCCCAAAGGAAAGAAGAAAGTATGGGGGGATGATGAGAGACCCAGACTCTCAATTTTGTGAGAGACACATAAAATTCTCAATTTTTGGCTTCCCCAAGGCATTGGTGTGGTTGCTGTTAAAGCCAGTTGAGTGGCACTTTTTGTGTGGCTGAACCCTACGTTTCTGTGCATGTAGCACTGTAATATTTTGGCACATTCCACAGTGTTGTGGCTGCACAGCCAGTGCCAGCCCTTGTGTGTCCCATTTTGAAGCAGTTGCAGTGTGTGTTAGCATGTATAACAATAGCAAACCACATCCTCTCCTGCCCAGGTGCTGAGGGTTAGGCTCTGCCTAGAACAGAGACATGCATTAACTGTGGACCTCTTTGGCAGGGAAAATTAGAGATGCTGGTGGCTGACCTGAGCTGTTAGCACGTTTAGATAACTTTGCAGGAGAAAGATCCATCTACTGCTGTTAAGCACAATGATACCAGCCTTGCCCAAAGTCCCTGAGCTGTATGGAAGCTGGGAAGCTGGTGAAATATGTACGCTATAAAGCTCCTGTATTCTTTAACACTTCCTTATGTATCCACTGATAGTCACTGTGGGAGATAATCTACTGATCTGACCTGGAGTTACTGTTCTTATCTGTCAGGCTGGTAGAGTTACTGCTGCTGAGTCAGCACACCTTTACTTCCAGGTCCTGAGTCCTAAAGCCAAGGGCTCCTAAAAGAGAGGAAAAATTGCAGGCGAGTTGAAGATATGGAATGCTGACATTATGTTTTGCAGGTTAAAAACAAAACCAAAATCTGCACCTGTGTTACAAGGAGACCTGATAGGAAAATTTACTAATCATGTGCTGTATTGAAAAGTATATAAATTTGTCTCAAGCTCCTTTTCTTCTTTTGATTAAAAGGCTTTTTCCCTCTTCTTCTTTGCCTTGTGAATACACGAACCAGCTGGATTTATGATCCAGCTGGATCACATTTCATTCTTTCTGATTCCAATATTAAGGCTAGCAATTAATGAACTTTCAAGAGCTAGAACAGAATTTTTCATGCACGGTCCTCAAAGCTCCAAGATTTAGGGCTTTACAAAAAACCTGAATGTTGCAATCAAATTTTTGTAATTCACAGAAGTGTAATAAACCTAAATAAATTGTTTGTAGAAGATTTGGTTTGTTGATGAAAAATCCTTTATGAAAGCAAGGTGTTAAGTCCTGACCCTTCAAGCTGCTTGGTCCCTTCTGTTCCCACTTCAATGAGTTAGCAAATCAGCAGTTACTGGATGGGGCAGCTGCTTTGCTGAGTATTTTTATGCAGTTTCCATTAAAGTAGCATCTGCTGTTATGATGGGACAAATTATTGTAAGCTATGTGGCAAAACTTCCCTCATCCAAGTACATAACTTACTTAATATTCTGTTGATTTATATATATATATAAATGTCAGTTCATTGGTGATGAATTTCTAAGGATTATGTACAAGACTTAAATTATATGTAATTTCTATAAATACCTGCTTCTTGAGGGAGAATACTCTCCATAACTCCTGATCTGCCAGGCAAACCAAGATGGTGGACAGCTTTTAGTGTCATGATGTGATAGCTCTCTATTTGTTTTATTTTGCAATCTGAAGCATGTGGTTAGAATGTTTCATGTTGACAAATGTATTTACTGAAAGAATATTGAACCCTTTGATGTCTTAACAAAAAATGGATAGACAAATTTCAATTCTAAGTTTCCTCATGCTCCTTCATCTCTAATGTGTTGGTGTATGTGGGAAATTTTGCTCAAGTTTAGAGATAACTATAAATAATGAAATAGAACTGACTGTCATGGATGAAATTTAAGGATGGAAGATATATTAAGCCATGGAAATAGAGATTGACAGGCGTGCTTTTTTCTCCTGTTCCATTATGACATTAAAACCAGCATAAAATCAGTAAACCATTGAGAAATAAAGTTAGCTGGAGGGTGGAGGTAAGTAGATGTTATACTGGTGAGTATTCATAAAGTTATGTAGACGAAAAAATTAGATGTTTTTATTTTGGTTGTAAAGAAAGAAGAATCAGGATCCTGAACTCCTTACAAAGCAGGTTGCTGTATCAGCCCATGTTATTTACCAGGGTGGGAATGTATGGTTTTTTAATGTAGAATTGCTGGTCATTTTGGTAGTAGATGAGTACACCTAAGCATGGGAGAGAGAAAGCCTGATACAAAATGTTGAATGCTGGGTTCGGACCTTACCTGGCGTTTGTGAGCGAGCGCATGAACAGACGAGCTCTAGGGCATAGCATCAGTCCCTGGCCACAAAAGCTTAGGTTGTAGCCCCTTTTCCTCCAACTGAACCAACAGGTGACTGTCAAAGTGGAGAATTATCCTATGCTGTGGTAGCATTTTAGGTACACGTGATACAATAGCATTTCTATGTTAGGAAGTTTCAGGTTTTTATGGAACTCTCCAAGTTCCAAGTGGTGGGTTTCCCTATAGCACTTTGAGTGATTTCTCCTGCAATTCGAAGAAGTATTGTGAATACATGAGGTTTTCTGAGCATGTTGTTGGGTAACATGGCTGGCTAGTGTTTTTGCACACTGTTAAACAGTTGTTTTATTTCCTTTCAGAATTGATGGATTAGTTCCTTCAATAAGCTCCAAGAAAGAAAACCCATGAAACTCTCCTCCCAAATCCATTAAATTGCCTTATACCATTGATTTTAAAAATAAACCCGAAGAAATGAAATATAAGTGCAAGACCAGAGTTAAGTGTATTATTTCTAATGATTAATGTAACAGTAAATCTTTAAGCACTGGCAACTTAAGAAATCAACACATAGTGTGTGATTTCCTCTAGCACTAGAAAATATTGCAAATGTGTACAGGTTATATATGGGCTTGTTTGCAAATGAAAGCTATTTTGAAAAAAAGATTGTAAAAGCTATACTGAACAAAAAAAACTTTCAGACATGGAAATATTATGGAATAGTTATTCTGGAACAGCTATTCCTGAACATTGTTCAGTTATGTTATAGTAATGTAGATCATTGACTTAAAAGGTGTAGAAACGCGGCATTAATTATATTCATTTGTTGAGTAACACTAAGCTTCTCATCTTTCATTTTCCTTTCTGCTGGATATATTCTTGGAAGCTCATTGCTTCCTTTTTTCAGAGACAGAATGCATTCCTGGCATCAGAAATTTAAAACGGAACCTACCATTTTCAAGGGTTTTTTTCTCCTTTTATTTAGTTTTGTGTTGTTTAGCCCAGGAGTTGATCACATGATGGTTTAGCTATAAAAGGATGAAACAAAGATAAAGATGATTAATTTCAGAGTAAAAGCTTGGTAAACAACACAGGTTAGTTAGAAGTGTTCATAGGCATGTGAGAGTTGCAGTCAGGGTTGGAGCTCTACTTTGGTGAATGTTGTTGAACAGGATATTATAATTACTACTGTATCATTTATGCTGACAATACATTTATATAGAAATCAGGTGAAAAATCCACAGAGAAGTTGGTAACTGTATAAATATAGAATAAATGCCTGTTGGGAGAACAAAAAATCTTGTAATTTGAAAAATGCTAGGAACATGAGGGTAGTGTGTGTAAACTACAGTCAAAATGGTGAAGAAGTGGCACACTTTTACTAATGACATGTATCAAAATGTGTATGTTGAAGAAACTAAAAGGAATGAGAATGTTTAGGAAAATGGCAGAAATTTGCTCCTGGTCCCCCATGAGCCATTTCTCCTTTAATTCTGTTAATTGAGAAGAAGGAGGCACATTTTCTCTAAAGAGTCACTGCAGAGAACTTTGGCTCGTGGAAAACCTTTTCTGTCTTGTGTTTGTTTTAGATCCTTTGATCTCTTTTGGTTTGATGAGTGTGTGTCATCACTTGGTATTACAATTACTTCCTCTTGCTCAGATGTGACAGTAATAAATACATTCACTGAAAAGTGTAATTTAAAATTTATATTATTCACAGTTATTGGCAAGTACTGTAGCCTAAGTGATGAAAATGAGGGAGAGTCTGGTTCAGGTTGGTTTTTTAAAAAAAAATTTATTTGACTTATCAATATGCATAATAAGCTTATGAAAATAGACTTTTCAAAAATTAAGTAAGAAAAAACTCAATATAAAATGATTGTAAGTGTAATTGAGTAGTGTAATTTACTTTCACTTTACAGGAAAAGGCTTTCAGCTCCACCTCTTAAGCAGCTTTAGAAAATGGCACACCGACTCCTGGCAGTAGTGTATTGATTGAAAGCATCCAAAGCATCCAGAAAGCATAAGTGTACATAAATTTGTCTGAAAGGGATGTGTTTTATAAAAGGAAACTCCATCACTGTCTAGGGTTTGCAAGAAGTATATTAACTTCAAAAGTACCGGAAATACTATAATATATAATTAAAAGCTTGGTAACAGCAGGATTTCTTTAAAACTCTTTTTTTCGTCACCCTGTAAATACTTAACTAATCTTCACAGCACCTGTTTCACAACCGGGAAGAAATTAGGCAGAAAAATGGAACCACTCAGCTACTATCATGAATAAAATTAAAGTCTAAATAGAAAAAAAATAGAAGATTCATCAGGAAACATCCTTTGTTCATCAGTGAATGAATTGTTGTCTCTCCTTGGACCTCATTGGCAACTTGACCTTACATAAAGGATGTATTTTCCCCCCATTCGTATTTTTTACCTTATTTTGGTTTTGTGTAATAGTGCGTTCTTATTGGTCTTATACATTTTTGGTTTGTTTCATTAAATCCGTTTACGACATGTTTTGTGTCACTAAAGTTTAGATAGATTTCGTTTTGTTTACTCCACCTTTCTCATATGTACTGTCTTCCCCCAGATGTAAAGCTTTTCTATGCTTAGGCTTGGGGCTAGGTAGATTCATGCTTAAACCAGTTGAGTAACTGCAAGAAATGTCAATCACATGAACAGTGTTATCCTGGATTTATGTTCTAACAGTTACTCAGTCTGATGCTGACTTTCCGCATCCTTGATGATCAGACTGTTCCAGAGTAAACATTTCAGAACAGATTTATTCACTGCTACGTACTTAAAGAAGCTGGTGCTGTTCATTTCTGGGGCTGTGGAGCACCATTTGGAATAGCAGCTGCTGAGGTAACGATTTGGACATGTCCCCTACCATCCTTGAAAGGAGAAACATCGTGGGCGCACAAAACCTTTCCAAAATATCAACGACATGCAAGCCTGAAAGCATTTGCATATTTTATTTTAACAGATTTTTTCCCACCATGAATATGTTTATCTTGCTTGAAGATACTGAGTCTGTTTGTGCGATGTCAAGCAGGAGTGACTTCAGGACTTTTTGTATATCTAGGGCTCCAATGAGCTCAGGAGCAAGGGCATTTTCTTTTTGATTACCTGCCAGGTTGTGACAAACTTAAAGAAATATGAACTTATGGGTAAGACTTAGTAGTCAGCTCAGTTTACTGTATCCTGTGATTTATTGGAGCCTGCAGTCCATATAATGGGAGATGCCAGCTCTCATTTGAGGGAACTCTATGAAAGAATGAGAAACTCACCTTCAGGCCTGGACCAAATTTCTGAAATGCTGAGAAAAAAAGAGCTTTGTAGTGAGGTTATTACTTGAAACCAAACCAAATTTTAAGCCACCCTGTCTTCATGCCATTGCTTCTTCAAAACCAGCCAGATCTCCACCCTTCTGTCTAGTAAACACACCAGTGTTTATAATCTGTAATCCTAAGGGACCAAACCTTGGGGACAATCAGCTGGGTCTTTCCATCGGAGACTCTGCTGTAAGTGTTCTATGAGAAGTTCTAGTAGTTGACCTGTCAGAGCAGTGTTCAAGTTCCTGGCAGTAAAAAGGGAATCAAACCAGATCTGCTGCTAAATATCTGAATCTTTAGTGGGGTTTAAATTGTCAGGGGTATATTTCCTTTGGACAGGCTTAGTAAGAGGAATATAAAAATCGACCTTACAGTGATACAAGTATGAGGAGATTATCTCTAACCCTTTACAGAACTTTGTCAAAATGTCTTGCTCAAGCTGGTCCTTGCTCTCCCTACCTTTGAAAATAGTAGAATAAATGTACGAGAAGGCAGGTGAGCCAAAAAGTATAAAGGGTGACAAACAAAACTTCCTGTAAGATGACTTTGTCTCCATTCTCTTTTCCCTGTTCTGGGTGCCTTTGCAGAATATTAGGCCGTGCTGGGCAGCTGGCTGTAGCACAGCAGCCAGAGCAGCCACTAGAGCCTGTTTGTGTAGGAAGAGCTGCAGCAGTGGCCACAGGCCCAGCTGCAGCCCCGTGTCCTCCTTCCCTCTGCGCCCACCAGCCAGTGCTGCATACGGATAGGAAAAATGTGTGGAGCAAACTCCTGCAGGGTATTCTGCTGGCATCCAGAAATCTGTGGATTGGGAACTTCCTAAGACAAAAAGCTGGGCTCTGAAGTTTAATATATATTTTTTATTCTTGTATTTGATGTCATGAATTTGGTAAGTTGTTATGTAGACCGGTGTAAACTTTGAACATCCTGTGAGGAAGAGCTCCAGACTTTGAATGTGTTATGCAAAAAGATGTCTTTTTCAGTTGCTTTTGAAGTCATATGGCTGATTTTATTTCATGCAAAGTACCACTTTTATTTGAATAAACAGTAAAAATTAAATTTTATACGTGTGTAATCTGAAGCAGCATGAAGCCCTTTATCATTATGCCACTGTCAACTCTTTTCCAGCCTGAAGAGTCAGAGGGTACTTGACCAGTCCTTGTTTGGAGTAGCCTACCTGTCTGGTCATCCACATTTATTACTCTTTTCCTTCGTATTTGCTTTCCTTTTTCATTTGTGGTGTTTTCATGTTTTTATGAGAGTTGTGATGACTTGCCTAATATAACATATTACCATATGTCTGCCAGTACTGTTCTTTTCAATAGTTTCTATCAATTTGAGATTTCCTTGGGTTCTTTGGGGTTTGTCTTGGGGCCCTTTATAAAATGGTCATGGAGTAAGCCATTTTGCAGTCCTTTGATTCTGAGGCAGTTTTAAAAGAGGCAGTTACTCAGAGCGCTGTTTCATCCATGAGTTCCTTAAGAATGCTTTCATAGTATCTTCTGATCTGTGCAAATTGTTACTGTTCATACATTCATTCTGTAGCCTTTTCCACTGAAATATCCATTTAAAATGGATGATCCGACCAGTACCTCATAAAGAAATGTTCTGACATGTCAGCTTCTCTTGGTTCTTGGTTCTCTGTATGCAGAGCTCAAAATACTTATTTTCTGCTCTAAGTGCTGCTTTTATCCCTTGATCATCTATTGGCTAGACTGACAGGTTTTGCATTCAGATGTGAAAAAGGGGCTGTGGTTAATTCTTGTGTCTTCTCACAGTCATTTCGCAAGCTGTCTTTTGACTTACCCAATTGTGGTTTAAGTTTGCTTTCGTTTTGGGTTGATTTTTTTAAAAATAATTTAGCCAACAATAGGTCATGAGTCTTCCGACTTCCTTCATTTGGACGTGACTCCTGCTTTCAGAAGCACGTTTCTTTGTTTCTTACAGCCTCTCATACCCTGTTGTTCAGCTACACTGTCTTGCTTTACCACTTTCCCAAATCTTTTTGTGCTGTGTGGCATGTATTTGCACTCAGCCTCCAGCATGGTATCCCTGTTTACCATATTACCTGGGACGGTTTAATTCTCTTAGCTTCCCCATTTAGCTAGTTCCTTTTAGCAATATTTAATGTATCCTCCAGGGTGACTTAAAAATCAGATTTTGAAGGTTTTATCAGTCCTGTCAAAATTTCCTAGTATGTGTATCAACACAACCTACAGTTACAAATCCATTAAAAAAGTCCAGACTGCAAGAACTGAGTGTGACTGTGTAAGCATGTGTGTCTGTTCATCATAGATAGGGAGGAGATAATTGTTCTTGACAAGAGGAATAATTCTAAGTGTAAAATCTAGGCAGTCAAAGCTGGGTTTTGTTTGCTTTTATCAGGCTCTAAACCAGCAGAAATTGTCTCTTCAGATGGCATGCTGCTGGCTCCAGCACCTGTGGCTGCCTGAGGGTCAGCCAAGCTGTACCCAGAGTCTGGGAAGGAAGATCTCAGTTTTGACTTACTGCGGTTTGGAATTTGGATGGAGATGGTTTAGCAAGACTGCTTGTACAATAAAACATACATTTTCTGGAACCAAAGTGGGAAAACATTATGCCAGGAAGAATCTGGAGCACTCCCCTAAAATTGCATGTCTTTGTTACTCTGACTGTGGTGAATCCAGCTGAGGAGTCAGGTGAAGAGCCTTAATAAGTGTGGACTGATGTGGTCCACACAAGTTTAGTAAAATCCTGACACTTAGGTGGGGTATTGTTTTTTATGAAAAAGCCTTTAAGAGAGGCAGAAATGTAGGGGCAATTGGATTGCACCATAAACAACACTGACACTGCAGCTCAAAGGGAAGAGAAACTGAGAGGGATTCATGATTTGCAAATATTTTAAATGAAAGTAAAAGAATTTCAGAAAAGATGAAACAGTGAACAGACATTATTCTTTAAACAAGAATGAGTCAGTTTGTTTAAATATAATAGACTACAGAAACATACACGTGCACTCAGAAGCTGTCACATTACCCAGCCATTAATCTTGATCTGACCTGTTCCAGGCAAGAAGCACTTGCTCTGTAAACTTTCTTCTTTAAACTTCAAATGTGAGCTCTCTCTATGATAATATAATTTTTTCCATGCTGACTTTCTGAACCTTCCTCTGTGTGTTTGAAATTTACAACATTGAGCTTTATCTGAAAGCAAATTTATTTTTAGACCTTGCAAGAAAATAGTTCAGCTGTGTGAGTAATGTGCAGAGACCGAGCAGCCTGGAAATAGCCCTCTCTGAGAAGCAACTCTTCTTGGCTGGTCACAGCAAAGAAGTTTCAGTTTCCCCATGACACAAAGAGGTATAG
Organism: Peucedramus taeniatus; assembly: GCA_013400575.1. Taxonomy (NCBI): domain Eukaryota; kingdom Metazoa; phylum Chordata; class Aves; order Passeriformes; family Fringillidae; genus Peucedramus; species Peucedramus taeniatus. The sequence goes on along the minus strand of WBNO01028762.1, from coordinate 21,067 downwards.
AGTGTGTGGTTTCAAGTTGCTTTTTTGTAGTTTATTAATACTTTTTTTTATATGATTGTAAGGGGTGGGGCTCTATGTTAATTAAGGAAAAGCAGACACTGTAATGTGTTCCTCTGAATGGCTTGGGAGGTCTATTCCAGAGGCAGCAGAAATAACGCCCAGAGGCTTCCATCTGACTGGGATGATGTGTCCTCACCTCTCCCTTTCCTGAGGCATCTCCCTGGGGAATATGTTCCTCCTGAATGCACCTGCCATGCTCTGTGTAGCTCCCCTCCATCTTAGCCCTTGCTCCCTATTTTCACCTTGATTATGACAATTCTTTTCACCTTACTCAGGGTAATCCCTAGCACTGGAGAAGATGTGTGGAGTGGGGTCGCAGTGTGAAGATTCAGGAGGCAGCTTGAGCAGGCTGAACATCTTGATGGTGCCAGAGAGAGGTGGTGTCCCAGCCTGCTGCCTGCTCCTGGTCCCTGCTCTTCCTGCTGCCATGCGTTTGCGGTGCTGGCACTCCTCTTGTCCTTCTGTGAGCTGGCAGCTGGCACCGTTTGAGAAGCAGGGCTGACAGTGAAAAGCAGAAATCTCATGATGGCCTTTGCTTAGCAATGGTCTCCTCTCTTTAAATATGCTTTCTCTTTCTTTTCATACACTTTACATGGCACGTTGATAATTTCTGACAGCTTTGCTTGCAGAGGCTTTCCAAACTGCCCGGGTCTTTCTCCTTAGTTCCTCATCTTGCCCCCCCACCCTTCCTCCCCTAATTCAGAACTGTAAAACCCTTTGGTGCCTGTATCCTTTCATGTAACAAACAATATTAACCTTATATATTGTACATGGATTTTGCTAATTCCTTAGTATCTGAGCCATTTTTAGGTTTTCAAAGAGCATCTTTGGATATTTTTCTGAATTTCAGCACAGCTGACCATACTGGGAACTTTCTGAGGAAAAAAAAAAAAAGCAACAAACCCAACAATATTTTATATTAAAAAAAAGCAAAAATGGTGCTAAGGAGTGTCTACTACCAAGCTATGATAAACCATACAATTCCAAAGTTGAGAGTCTAGGTGCACATTTTCATGGGCTACTGTCAGCATCAATATTAAAATGTAATTATCAACCATATGATGTAATGTTACTTTGCAAAACATAAAATCACACAGTTTGTGCTTAGAATATCATCCCATCTCTGAAACAGGTTGTGTTTTATTAGGTGGGTGAGCTGGAACTCAAAAGAGCTATTTAAATGAAATGTGCTTATTAAACAGAGGTGGCAATAGTCCTATAGCACCAAAGGATTAAAAAAAGAAAACTAGGGAAAAGTGAACTCAGGCATGAACATTTTAGAGTCCTGCTTTGCTGTCTGCATGAAAAGATTTGGGTTTTGTTTGTTTTCTTTTTTCCTAAGGATACAGTCTTTTTTCTATAATTTTTTTGCCTGTTCCTTTGAAACAGTAGACTGGAAATGATGATTTTCTGTGACCCATTGTATTAACTTGGGCTACTGCCAAGAAAACTTTTCTGCCTGGAGAAATAGTGCCAATTTTCAGGTTCAATATTTCATACTACCTGGGTGATAAAAATATTGTGAATTTCTGTGCAGCTGACAGTTTGTCTTTCCAATTCAATAAAGCTGTTACTAGAAACTGGTTAATTATTAATCGTTGGAGCATTGCTTTCTTTTTTTAACCCAAACTGTCTCTTGAGCAGCTTTAGATAAATAACATTTACTGGGGGTATATTTTACTGTGAGTTTTTTTTTTCAACTGCAGCTTTTAAATGCTGAATGAATAACTTCTTTCATATATGAAATATATGAAACTGAGACTGAGATTACTTTTTTGCATCTGAGACTTAGATTACTTTAAGAGCAGAGAGATTATCAGACTGTGTCCTTTTAGGAAACAGATTTCTCTAACTTGAACACATTCTGCAAACATTTTTTTTAACCTGTCAGTAACTTGATAAGTTTAAGTTTTCAGATGCATGATGGTATTAAGTGACATGATAGTAAAATAAGGAACATGAAATCTTTATTCACATGAAACACTTTGGTCCCATTGAATCTTGAGAAACAACTCATTATAAATCAAGTAGCTATGTAGGGAATTTCAGAGATGACAGAGATATTTAAACTCTGGGAAAAATAGTTGGAAAAACATAAAAACTGTAAAATCTTTTCAATAGAGAGTAAATGCCACTTACACTTATGTCTCTGAAATATCTTTGGTGCAGTAGAAATGCTTTGGAGAACAGTAAACTGGAATTGGCTCCATGGTTCAGAATATTAGATCCCTGCAAACGCTCAATAACAGATAATGAGGATATGTGAGAAATTCAACCAGGAGTGTAAAGAGAGGCTCATTCTTGCAATGAGCTCCATATGGCTACACATTTCTGCTTTGCAGAACATCACTTCTATCAGCAGGTCTCCACACAGTACATGGATCAGCTGTGTAGAGCTGATTGCATCATCAAAACGAAGTGACAGCATGTCTCAGTTGGTCAGCTAAGGGTTGTGTGATATTCTTGATCTTGGAGATAATGCCTGTGATTATTTTGTTTCCATTAGCTGATTCAATTGTGTGTTTCATCCAGTTATTCTTACAGTGTTTGTTTATTGTCTGGGATATCACATGCCTAGTCTTTGGCTTGGAGTGGAATTGTTTAGTCCTAACAACAATTTCTGGGGAGTTTGTAGTGAACAACTTGGGGAATGGGGACTAAAATAAGGAATTCTGTGAATAGTTGAGCATCTTAGCTCTCTTTATCCCAAATGCTCTAAGCTGCCCACTACCATGCCACTGGATCCCAGTTAGATGCTGTGTGACACACCTGCTGTAATGCTCCAGGCATTCTGCCTTCCCCTCACATCTGCTCATATTTTCTCCTCTATCCATCTCCATGCAGCCCTCCCTAATTACTTCCACCTCCTCCTAAATCTGTAAGCTACTTCTTGAAGTACCCTCTGTATTTTTGGGGTTTTGGCCAAAGGTCACCCTTTTTTAGCCTCTATCTGTACGTGCACTTACTCATCAAGAAGTGTGTGCAACCCATCAGGGGTTGTCTGTCTGTCTCCAGGATTACATCCCCAGTGGGGTTCTGCCCTGTAACACTATCAGTGATGTTTGAGTTCTCCCTGTCTTTTGAGTCTCACAGCCACATAAACCTACAGGAACATTGTGTCTTTAACATTTTTCCCTCTCTTAGATTAAATACTAATGGGGCAATGAATTACAGTAAGTTTTGTTGCCCATGGGAAAAACAGGGACTGTCATTTTGGAACTAAGTCGAAACTCAACTTTCTAAAAATGTGAAAGCTGATTTGCTGTGTCTATATGAGTGACTGGATGTGATTCCTTTCAGTCTGGGGAAAAATATATTTGTTAAAGTTTGAAGTATGTCTGTGAATGAAACAATATCAGTATTAATAAACTTTGTGATTAATTAAAACACTGAGAAACTTCAGCTTCCTGTCATTTCAAGTCAGAATTTTTCCCTTTTATCTTGAAACTTACATTAACAATAACAAGTAATTATATTTTTAGACAGATCTAACTTAAAGTATCCATAATTCAAAATAACTTTCAGTTATATCTGTTTGAGAAGTGATTTGTTGTTGAATCCATCCATTTATTTCCACAAGAATGCCAATTTTGGGGCCAGGTGAGACACTACCAGCTGGTTTGATTGATGATGCTGATAACTTCTGTTCGTGGAAGACATTTAATCAGGGAATTAAGGCTCTTCACTGCCTCATACACACTAGAAGAAGAATTTGGGGGTTAAGTGCTGCCACAGCCTTCCAGCACAGAGCAAGGTCAACAGGTCAGTGGTGGAAGTTAGAAAGCATCTGCTGCTGCAAAGGAGTTTGTGAGGGAGGGAACTGCAAGAACCCCAGAGGGGAGCTTAGCACTGAGAGTGAAGTCATTGCTGCGGCTGGTTTAAAATTAGTCATGAATCAAACAATCCACTGTGCTGGTTTATGGACTTTCTCTAGAAGGTGACACTACAGGAAACACATGGAGTTTGCACAGGAGATCAGCCCAGTGCAAATACGAAGGACAACATTATCATCACCTCTAAACTGAAGACACAGACTTGGCACTTCTCACTCCAGATGTTTCATGAGCAGCTGTGATTATCATCAAAGTCGATCACACAGTAGCTATATTTTAAGACTTGAAAATGCGTGAGCTTAAACAGCAGAGGTAGAATCTGCCACATTTTTCTGTCTAGACATGCTTTTAGCTGCAGCATCTTGAAGTAACAACATAAATTTGTAAAAATTGAAATACAGCAGATAGCATCTTGATGTCAGGGTGGGAAAGGACTGCATAACCATTTGATCATGACAGGGACACATGAGAACAGAACTTGGTGGCTTATGCTAATGTCTGAGCTGATGCCTTCGTCCCCCACAGCAAAGCTGTGCTTTTACTTCTTGGTTGAATGATAAATACTGTTACTGAAGCTCCTGCTTATTATTTTTATGTACATTTCTAAGCTCTTTCTTAATTTTTTGCAAGTACATTTGAAGCATGAAGAGTGATTTATAAAATATTAGCCATTGACCATTGTAAGATCTGCATTCCATAAAAATACCATTCAATTTCAAAGCTAAAAAGAATACATAGGGATGTTGGCTTCACTGTACTGTAAAATTTATTTGCACTCCGTTTCAGTGACTGCTGCAAGGCTGAGGTAGTTCTCTACTTAAGTTTTTCCTGCTTCAGAATGTTAAGAGTAGTATATCTGACAAGCTCAGGTTCCAGCTGAGGTTCAAACTGGTAGTAAGAATTACTTTCAGTCTTGGGGAGAACTTTTCTAATGAACCAGCATTTCCACAAATTTTGGGTGAGACACTCTTGACACTTTAGCACTAGAGATGTTAGGATCAAAGTGTGATCAGACAGCAGAGAGATCAATCCTTTTTAGGGAGGAAAGATGTCTGTCTCTTTTCCAAAGGAACAAGTACTAGGACAAGAGGAAACTTGGCCTCAGGTTGCAGCAGGGGAGGTTTAGATTCTGTGTTAGGAAAAGTTTATTTACTGAAAGGATTGTCAAGCCTTGGAACAGGCTGTCCAATGAAGTGATGGAGTGACCAACCCTTGGAGCTGTTTAAACCAGTGTAGATGTGGAACTTCAGAGTATGTTTTAGTGGTCACTTTGGCAGTGCTGGGTTAATGGTTGGACTTTTGTCTTAGAGGTCTTTTTCAAACTAAACACTTCTGTGATTCCATGTCATATATTCCAGAGAAGTATTATTTATTTTAAAAGAATTTGTACATGTTAGGATTTTTCCTTCCTTCCCCCTCCCCCTAGTTTCTGTAAAGAACTCTGGAAGTTTTCACTAACAACTTCTGTCTTCTTAGCTGACATATGGACAAGCCATGATGTTGGCATGAAGTTATCTCCCAGTTATAGTGCCAGCAATGTTATTTTGCAGCATTGTTTAGCATAGGAAACTGCTTTGCCTTTTGTCTGTAATTTCAATTTTTCTGAATGTTTTTAGATTTGTAATGTTAATATTGACAGCTTCTTTTGCATTTTGAAATGTCTCATAAAAAGGATAATGGTAGCAGGAAATATTTTTTGTTGATCTTGTATTTCTTTTTTAATTCCCTCTCTTTTATGTATCTTTAATGAGTTCTCTGGGGCATATATTGAGGAATAGCTGTTTTAGGAAAAATTGCAACATAGAAATGCCAATTTTTTGCGTCTGAAAACCTTTTATTAGTGCTAACATTAAGATCCATCTTAGCTGTGTAACAATGAACTGGGTGCTTTTGTGTTAACACAGAAAGCAAAACTGTCAGTACAGGTCAAATCCTGACTCTTTGCTCACAGCAGCAATAGGCAAGTCAGGAAGAAGGGAGTGGGATTTCTCCATCCCCATTTGTTCCTTGACCTATGATCTGAGCAGTTATGATTTGTGAAGTAACTAAGAATAAAGACTTCAAAATCCTTTTAAATAATGACAGCCAACATTTTTGATAGCAAATTGTAGATAAAAATCCTGGTGTCGTTAAAGTCAGCATTAAGAAATCCCACTGGCTTGAGCAGGGCCAGGATTTCACATGCAGCGTTGGAAGTACTGTCAGGACATTGATTGATTCTCTGTTGCCGTGTCCAAGAGATAGGTAGGTGGGTAGGTATCATTGCCTTTGATTTGCAGAGCAAGATAGCACAGTGTAATAGCTTCCCTCCCTTCACAGGGAGTCAGTTAGTGCTAGGACAGGAATTTGGGGTTCCTTGACCTCAGCAGTCAGTTCAAGCCTGACACCATCCTTTACAGAACACTTTTGCATTATGATATCCCCGTGTGTCATGTTGATACTCCATTCCTTGGCCTTGTTTTTACTTGCCCATCTTTTTACTTACCATTTCATTTATCGGGTGCTTCTCTAGCATTTTTTCCCCCTACTTAATTTACAGTGGTTCTATTTCTGGCCATTAGATTTCCTCTCCACCTTTTATGGTTATAACAGAGCACACTTGTAAATCATCCTTTGGACTGCGTGCACTGGCTGCCTTCTCGCTGCAAAACACAAGCAACTCTACCCTGTCACTGTTATGCACTGACATGTAGCAGATGTATTATCATTGTTCCAAAAGTACTGTTCCCTTAGTATTTTTAAATGGCCTTCTTAATATTTTTAAATGGCCTTTTTAACTTTACTGGCCTTCAGTCTCATTTTGTGAACTTAATAGATGCATTCTAAAATGTGTAAATATTTGTTGAAGTATTTGGAAGCAATCTGTGCAAGTTTAATTTTTATATTATTTCCAGTTACAGACTATTCAGTTGGGTGATGTGAAATTCATTTATCTGTTCTGGTTATATATTGTATTCTACACAAAAACTTTAATTACATTCTTAACAAAGACATCATGTGAACAATGGTGGACATGCCTGCTGTATCCAACATCTTATGCTGTGCTTCTGGGAACAAATAATGTGCTATCTTTTTAAATTTCCTATTCATTTCCCCGGTCCATTCCTTGTTGCACTTGTTCTCAGTTTAATGCTGGCTTCTTTCCTCTATCAAATGAGATCTTTTGGAGCACCTTGGCATGTATTGTGATTTAATAGTCATTAACTGGGTTTTCTCTATGGACAAAGAAAGGCTGGCACAGACAGAATTCCCTGGGTCCCTCCCTCCTTTCTCTTCTCCCCTGGAGCCTTGAGCTTCAGCTTTTTAACAGCTGGGGTCTTGTCTGTGTTCCCTGGTATTTGACATGAGGGTTCATCACTTAGTAAAAGACAGTACTCATTTCTTTTAAGAGTTGCGTTCAATGATTTTGCAACAGCGTCAGATGGCTTGGGCTAAGTGAGCTGAATCTGAGTTTGAACACAAATTTTCTGTGGTTGGTAGTCCTTATCATTTTGTTTTTCACTTCTACTGCACAGTCATGCTGAAATTTGCAAGTTTAATTCCTTAAAACAAAATGTTGAAATGTGGCAGCTTGGTAAGTGAATTGCCACTTGCTTTCTGCTAAGCATTATAATCAGTTTTGGCTCCAAACTAAAACCTTGTTCTCAAGTACTCCAACATTTTGATCTGGGAAAAATCCAAAATCCACAGAGTATTTGTCTCCTGATTCTGCTTGAGAAGGCATCAGGCTTCGCCAAGAGCAGTGATTTTTACCACATCTCAGTGTAAGAGGGAATGATGTCTTTGGAATAAATAATTCTGCAAGATTTCTACTAATTTGATGTAGCTGATACTGCCTTTCCTTGCAACTTGGGTTGCTCTTGCTGCCAAAGCAATTGCTTGACCCATGTCTAAACTCTGGTGTAAAAATCACCAAGTCTGTGTCCAAGCTAATGCTTCTCAGTGTGTCTTTGCCTGTGTTATCACATCGCTATTAATCTATTTCCATAGTGGAGGGGAGGGAGGGATAGAGGAGGAACCACCATCCGTGTGAGCAGTTTCATTCATTATATGCTCAGTAGTGCATTCTGTGGCTATAGCAGGCTATTCATTTTAAATGGTATTATTGCTGTTCATAGAGGCATAGCTGAAATGCTGGCTTGAGCATTAGATCATGTATATTTAAATGCTAACAGTTGTAAAAAATGGTAAGCACTTAATAGCTGTGTAATTTATTACTGAAATGACCACATGGATTTGTACTATTTTCTTGTGTGTTAGAAAAATCCATAGGTTGCTTTGACTCAAAAATAGGAATATACCTGGATATGCCTAGGGGAATGCCAGTCCTGTATTTTTTTCAGAAATTTTGGAAATCCATCCAGATAGATACAAATTCTAATATTCAGTGATTCTTCAGGTCCCTGAAATATTGACTGAAACGTAACAGAAGATGATAGCAGGGTTCATTCAAAAAATTTTGGGTATTCATTGACATCTAAGACTGCTTGATTCTGTGAGTAATTACTGAAATACAACTGTACTTGCTTTTTATGGAGGAATTCAGTATTACTGGAAAACCATTTACATCAGTGCTCACGCTTCCTGCATTGTGCCTGCATTGTGAACAGGCCAGATGGTGCTTTGCTGCATGTGAGCACAGCAATAATTGCAGTTCTCGAAGTGAATGACTACATTTTGCAGCATGACACCAATTTTAGATGAAAATGAGGCCTGGTGTATTGACAGACACAAGCAGAGTGAAGCCATGGCCCACAGAGGGGGAGTTGACTTGCTTTCTGGCTATTCCTTCCTATTATTCTTTATGTACATTTAACAAATGTCTATGTAAAACAGGCATTTTGAAGAGATGTCTGGGTGGGGTGAAGTTTCAGGAATTACTCTTCTACCCAAGACTGTATGTTTCAGGATCCTGAAAAATTTCTTAGAATATCATTTAAAGGTATTAAGGATAGTAGATGTGAGTATGTATTTTGAAAAGAAAGTTTTGATTGGTAGAACTGGAGAATATTTTGCTGCCAATTACCTGTTATTTCCTAGATGAAAACATTTGTTTTTTAACTCTATAGCAACTTGTTTTCAATGTCCAAATAATTTGATCAACTTTAGTGTCAAGTGCATTTTTGCTCCCTTATTCTGCCCAAAGTCCCATCACTAATCTTCTGGTCTGCTCAGAAATTAGTAAGCACCCATCATTGCCTCCCTTTCCCGCTCTTCTCTTTTCCCTTTATCCCAGTTGCCCAGATGCTGTTTCTCCTCTCTCTGTTCTGTTTGAAATCACAGTGGGCCCTCTGCCTCCACCATCCTCTTTTGAGGTCTCAGACTTTCACTTTTGGATGGGAGGGAAGTTGAAGGCAAGTTGTCAGCTTCAGCAGGTCTTAATAGGAGAAGAGGGATGGGGAATTGGGGAGGAGAGGGGGGCAGGGGTGGGAGGAGGTTGCTAAGGATTAGGTTTCCATCTGCCAGTCTCTCATCTGTCCTTTCCCTGGCCCTGAGCTGCCAGTGCTCCCCTCCTTTTCTGCTGTAGAAGAGAGGGAAGAAAGCATGGGCTTTTGTTTGTTTAAAAGCATAAAAGAAAGAGGGAATTAAGCTTATTAGTCCTTCCTTATTAGTCACCATTGAATGTAGAGAGTCAGCTTGAGTTAATGCAGGCTTGCAGAATGATGTAAAATCATTCAATAGCAGCCCTTAAGGGGAAGCTGAAAGTTTTTTTCCTGCAAATTTGAAAAATACTGAAAGAAGATGATTTTACATCAGAGTATAAAAATCAAAATCTGACATATTGTATCACCAGTTGCTTCCTTCCCTCTTACTGATTGTCAAGAGAATCTAAATACTTATGAGGCAAGAATTTTAATTCATACTTGGGTTGGCTCTGCAGTACATGCTACAGACTTGGATTGTTTACTGCTGTATGAATTCTAAGAGCAAATTAGTTACTTTAAATGAGTGCTCTGATGTAATGCATATAAATACTTATATCTGAAGTACATGAAAATTCTCAAATAGTTGTGTTTTGTAGGATATTGTTCTACTTGCAAGACAAGCTTCTGTTTTCCTGCTCTTGGCTTTATCTTTGATCGATGCTGTGCTAAAAAATAGACCAAATTCTGTGTTATCTGCACTGATAAAAACTGTTTTCTTGATTTGAATCATGGAAAGCCAATTCCTGTTGACAAGTTACTGGGTTTACCATAATTAGAAATTGGCTAGGTGCTGAGAGTGCTTAGTTAACTTAATGTTTATGATACAGAATGTCTAAATGCAGGATATAAGTAATTTGCTAGGATATTTTAAATGTACCAAAAAGGCAGCATTTCACGGTGAAATAGTACAAATTTTCAGAAAAAAGCAAAAAAAGAAAAAGGTATCAGTAGCCTAAATATTCCCAGGTAAACTACTGATGCCTTTTACTGCTGCTACTGTGATGGAGACTGCAGCAACTAGTAGCCACAGTGCAAACTGAAGATATTAACAGGGAAAATTATATTGGGAAAGCAGTAATGACTGCATTCTTAGCAGGTGCTTAGTGCTATGCCCCTCTGCCCTCTGTGCACCTGTATGTGGGAATCCAATTTGCATCAAAATTTCTCTTAGCTTGGGATGGCAGTGGCAGGTGGAGGTGGTCTCATGCAAGTAGGACATGTAGAAAAGGGAAATGGGCACTAAAATTTCATAGGCAGCACTACTCTTTTCCTCTTCCTTTCAAAGATTTCATACAAATGAGGTAGTTGCTCCTGACATTCTTTGAAATTATGACCATGAGTGTGGAGCATTAGTATGTCTCCATGAAGTTTATAGTATTTTTACATTATCTGCGTGCTCTTGATAGAACCAGTTTCAGTGAAGACAGTTTCTCACAGGGCTTTATGACAATAAGAGAAAACAGACAATTGTTTACAGTACTTGTAACAACACCTTCATTGATATGTCTCATTTTTAGTATCCTTTTATCTACATGTCTAAAATTAAATTAGGTCTCCATTACTAAAATTAGAAGAGTCATTGGATTAGAAGTGCTTTTTTTCTGATCCTTAACTGAATGAAAAGAGCTTCTTTTGATAAAACCATAATAGAATTAAATGCTCCACATCTCATGTCCCAAAACCTTATGGATGGAGTATTAAGTTTATTATATCCATCAGACTGAAAACACCTTAAAATGTGGGATAGAAATAAGGTTTATGTGAGTAAGAGAGATTAGTGATTCAGCCCCAGTATTACTCTGGATATAAAATCTCACATACTGGATTTTTGTTCAAGGTAGGATTTCTACCTTGCATAAACAGAACTCCCATTGTATTCAACACAAGTTGTGCTTGTTTGAGGCAACATGCTTTTCATAAACTTCATTAGATTACACTGGTGCTTAATACAAAGCTTGTGCATAAGTATTTTTACTAATTGGGATCATAGCATTCAGCTTCAGTGAGCTCCGGCATCTTTAAGGACTCCAGGATTAAATCTACTTCTTGGCACTATTACTCAATATATGCGTTTTGTATGGTTAAGTATTTGTATGTTTCTAAAATGCTTTCTTTTCCACTCCAAAAATCATCCATAGCTGAAGTCCAACCTGCTTCTTTTTGTGCTGGAGTTTTCTGCCTTAGATGTTTTGAGTGAATCCTCAGTAGAAATGGTGTAGGGGAGGAACAGCAATCCCAGAAGCATCCATGCCTTTAACAAGTCTGAGCTCAAGGATTGAACAGAAATATAAGAAAAAAAGAATCCAAACTTCACATATCTCAATGATACATCCTGTTAGCTGGCCAGCAATTATTTGAGTATTAAAAGCCAATATCATCTTTCCTAGGACCACAGAAAATGTCTACATTTTTCCATGGTGTAAAAGCGGGAAGATCACCTTCAGAGCAGTTTAGCAGACGTCCTTGGGAAGATGTGAATCCTCCAAGGTTTTGGGGGACTGTGGATTCATCTGGTGTGAAATGGACTCTAGACAAGGCTTTTTCTACCTGCTGCCAAGAAGCCCTGGCAGATGACACTGTATGATGGGTGATTGAAAAGTGACATTTTTTTAGCACTTTGACTCAAAATCCAATCTATGCCAGTCCCACACTCTGAGGTTATTGGGTCAGCTGGGATGGTGCAGCAGGATACAGGATGGGAAGGTACATTCAAGACATGCCTGAGTTCTGTCTGCTTTTTTGCAAACAAAGTACTGCCATGGAGTGCCATGTCTCATTTCAAAACTATTCATTCAGTCTTGTCGAAGAGCAAGGGCTCAAGTTAAGAGGACTACATTTCTGTGGAGATAAGCCTATTAGGCAGCCGTATGTGCCACATTTTGCATGTATCCTAACAATCAAAAATTCAAAGTAAAGAGCATAAAAAGTTGTTCCATTGACACCATTTCTATTGTTGAATGTTTGTTGGGGTCTGAAATTTACATGTCTTTAAATTTATCTGTTAACTTGTCTTTGAGATATCTAAGCATAATCAGCATTTGGGCATAGGAGAGAAAGCTAGTGTTTAAATGTCTTTAATTGGGTCATTCTCCATGAAGAAATTTTCCAACTGCACTGGGGTTATTTTAGCATGGTGCAATGTATTCTGCAATGTGAGCAAGTCTCTTTCATGTCTGATGTGTCACTTTTATAAACAGAACTGTAGAGGAATATCTTTGAAAACTTCTAAGGTGATACTTGCAGTTTTCATGACCTTTTATTAGCACCTGTTCAAGCTGAGATATCTTCTAACTGAGCTGTTCCTGAGCTTACCTGCTTTGGTCTCTTCTCCTGCCTTCCAGCTTTGAAGTGAAGATTCCAGATGCAAGTTGCATTGCTTTTCTGGAGTTGAGACATCCACTGAAACCCTGTTTCTGAGTGTTGGAATCCCTCCTGGTCTTGTGGACCCACATTCTGGCCTGATATTTTGTACAGTAGTGTTAAAGCTTGGCTGTAAACTGTTGTGGCATGCTGTTGTGTTTGTCACAACTGGTGACAGACGTGAGATTTATCCAGCAGGAGAAGGTCCAGGCCTACATGAAGAAGGCACTTTGTTGTCATTCAGAGAAACAATATTTAGCTACTAGGGATAATGAGAATCTCAAAGGAAAGGTTCATTGGGAGGTGCTGCCTGTGAAATGGTGGAAGAAGTCCAGAAGAAAGCAAGGAGTGGGAGATCTGAAATAAAAGCCTCTTTTGCAGCAGGATAAATGAACTATGGTCTGTAGATCTAGAGCAAGTGGGGCTCTAAAAGTCATGGTTCACAGTTTACATAAAGGATGTATTCAGAAAGGTTGGTAAGAACATACTTGTGGTGGAAAATGTTTTTAACATGAAAAGCAGTCAGACCTAAATGTTGAGCAAGCAAGTGTAGTACACAGGTTACGTAGGTGAAGTGTAGTTGTCAAATGAGTCTGTCTAATTCTAATTTTACATTTGGTTTTAAGGAATAAGGTAGATGAACACTTAAATCTTAGGCAAATGGCTGCTTAGAGGAACTTGTTCCTATTGTTTCTTTTTAGGTTGGAAGGGGTTTGGAATGGCAAAGGCTAGTCAAGTTCACAGAGGGGCAGGATGTAACTGGAAACATTTCCTTGTGTGCAGTGAAGCGCTGATCTGAAGAGGAAGTGTTTGAAGGGTGGATAAATGCCTGTGGGTATATTTAGCCAAAACCTCTCTGACAAAGGGCAGCAGGGACTGGAAGGTTTGCCAGGACCTTGGTGTGCAGCAGAGGTAGTGGAGGAGCCTGGAACAGGCAGCACCCAACCTTCTGTCCAGGCTGGGTGCTGCCAGCAGGGTCTGGCCTCACAGAATTCCTCTTAAGTGCCTGGTATCATTTCAACATCAGTACAAATTAATAGTTTAAAGACTACTAATTTTTAAATATATTTCAGTGAAGGCTGTGAAAACCTTTAACAAAACAGCATTTTACCTAATTTGCAGAATCTCTGAGGTGTGTGAGCAATGCACCTGCTTCACTGTTTACTGGGGGAGACAAACGTTTTGATGTTGTGATCAATTTTTTGAAGGAAGGGAGAGTTGAAGCTGCACGAGAAACTAAAAATCCAAATTCAGTTTTGTTAATTCAGGTGTGTAAATAGGCCATTCCAAGACAAAGGGATTGAAAAAGCCCGTGAACTAAAATCTCAGTTTACAAGCATAATGTTCTGTTTATTTTATATGAAATATATTTTATTAAAAAACCTGACTTGGGCATTTTTTGTTTGAGGGGGAAAAAGCCAAGTCTTAACTTCTTAGAAAATGCAATATTTTCTGGAATGCTTGGTTCAGCATATATAAAACTATGTTTTGAGAAATTTATTCCACTTAACTCCCTTAAAAGAAACCTGAGCATCTGGCAGCGTAATAGTAAAGACTGGAATGTGTTCCTCTTCAAAAATGCAGCTGAACACAATCTTCCCCCTGATAGTTCTGATGAGTATGTGATAGCTATATCAGCTATTTCTACATTACTTGTTTTGACAGATTAACATTTTGATGAGAATTTTTCATGGAATTAACCTTTTTGTAAACATGTACTTAATAAATTAGAAGTTGACTAACAGGCAGTGATGACTAAATTATAATGTAGGAAATATTAATATGACAAGAATTCCTGTATCTTAAGAGTGATTTGAGTTTCTTGTCTGTTTGCATATGTTGCTGTTAGCAGCAAGCCAGTCAAGGAACAAGCAATCCATCCCCTTGGTATATTTTTGCAAGTTTCCAAAATAATGTCAACTCAAAAACTGCACACTTTTGTTTTCTAAAAGCAGTTTTGACCTCCATTGGAATAAAAGTTTGGAAAAAAGTGTCATTTAATGTAATTGATATATCACAAAAGACAAACTGAAAAAAAAAGTTACATCCATCTTCTGCTATTTCTTGTATTTGAGTCTTCAGTCTTTTGTTCTCTTTATAGTATCATTTTCCGTTTCTCCTCCTAGAGCACCAAGAACATACATATGCTGAAGACAGTATTTGGCATATAAAAATTCATGTAGTGATTAAAAACTTTGGGAATTGCATGTTGGACAAGGCTTTTTTTCCTGTTAAAACCCATAATTGGATTAGCAGAAAAGGTGATTCTATCTGGGAAAGGTATATACTAATTTCTGAACACTTGAAGTTTACTCCTTTTTCCTCCTTGATGTGTCTTCTCAACTGAGGAACAATAAATCACCTTTAAGCCAGGGCACAGGGGACTATGGCATGGAAGAAAATGCAAGGATGACAAGCTCATTTACTGGCTTAGCACACAGAGATGTTGGGCATGTTGCCATTGCTCATCTTGTGTTTGGAGTTCAGTTCAAAGAGATGCTTGTCAATGCATTTCCAGAAGGATGCGTCATTTCCATAACGATGATGGTGGTGACTGCACGCTCAGTAGAAGCTGTGAAGAAACTGAAACTTCCTCCTTGTTCTTGTTTTGACTTGGGATATATGGTTTATACAAACTAGGTTATAAGGTATTAAAATTAATGAGTAATTGTCCATTGTTTTCTGGCTAGAAGAAAGTTGAAGGCACACTTTTCAAAGCACCAAGCTTTGCCCAGACTTCATCTGCCACATTACCAAAGGGAGAACATGCCCTGATTTGTTGAATGGATCACCCTCATCCAAATGGACTTTTTGAGGCCACAGCTGGTCAGAATCCCCTGAGGAAACAGGGATGTTCAGGAAGCCCTTGCAGATGGCATAGGCCCTGTCATGTCTGTCCACTATCCTTCCTGCTCTCCTGTTAAAGGAAGGCAATGTCTACAAACTCATTGAACAATGGCTGCAAGTAAGCCTCAACTGGGTGACATTTCCAGAGAGGTTCTAGAAAAAAATTCAGAAATGTATGTAAATGCATTGTCAGAGAGAAAAAACAAAACCCCAGAAAATTAATTTTATCCTGCACACCCAAATAGAAAGTGTTCTACCTTCTTTTCTGTCCTGCTGGCTGGAATGAGGTGTTCTTGTCATCCTGCAAGATGATGTTAAATCTCCGTAAGGAGATTTAATAGCACCTTTTAAGGTTTTGTTGTGGTAAGTGGCAGGATGTGGTGATGGCGTCAGAAAACTTGTAGTATGTTCCCTTTCAGAAACAAAACACAACTTCAGTGACTCGGAGGAAACATTCCTTGTCAAACAAGGAATAGATTGAGGAGGAGAAATCCTGATTAAATCCTTGCTGTGTTTTTTTTTTAAGAACATTTTAAAAGGTCTGATTCAGCAGCTTCTCAGTGGACATAATACTTACCTGAAGTTTAGCTATGGGGTCCCAGGTATTGCCATGGATGAGCAAGCCTGTATATGCATCTTACTTGACATGTGTACCATAGATTATACTTTAACAAGTATATTCCACTTGAAAAAAAAAAATCCTCTGCAATGAAGTAAACTTTCTAATACTGTTTAAAATGTATGAAGTGAACTATGATAAAGTCAAGCTCTTAGAGAAAACTCCATGTCTATGAAGTCTTTCTTCCAAATCTTCCAAAAGATTTCTTCCAAGAAATCTTTCTTCCTATTTGAAAATCAGATCAAATTCTGTCTTCTAGTCTTTGTATTTAATACTTTGTATATATTCCTTGTATCTCAGTTCATTTGTTTTGACATCAACTTTTTACTACCTACCACTGAGCCCACAAACATCTGTAACTTCTCTAACAAAATTAATTTCTTCTATTAATGAGAGACTTTTTTTCCCTGTAGAAACACATAATCAAAAATTGATTATGCCAAACCAAACAAAAATTTCCATGAGCTTGAATCTGAGGAATTCCCAGTACAGACAATAGAAATGAAGTGCAGCTAGATCAATGTGACTCCTGTTCATAGTTATTTATACAAGTAACAGGAACTAGGCTATGCTAATAAGCAAGTCAGCCTTTGAAGTACAAAGAGTATGCAAATGCATTAGACAAAATTTGGAGTTTGGAATGTAATTAATTAAGCAGAAGAAACACTGAGGGTGCAGAAAAGTTACGGAACTATGTCCCACTTTCCAGGTGGAATTCACTGAATTTTTTTAAGTTTTTCATCAAGTCCCAGGTTTTTTCATTCTTCTGATGGTAATTTCAGGTGATAAGTGATACTGTAAACTGTAGCAGTTTGTGGATACCTGTTTTGTCTGTTAATGTTCATGCATTCTTCCTTCTGTTTATGCAGCTAAGGAGCTTGTGCATTTACCTTTGCATTACTTGGATCTTAACAAGCACAGCATTTTTGGGAATGCTCAAACTTAGGTAATGTTGTTCCTTAAATTCTCTAACCTTCTTTCCAGCAGCAGCATTGAGCCAATATACTCACCAGCTCTAAGGGGAATTTAAGGGAAAAAGTTGGTCCAGACCTAGGGATATGGAAAGGGGAAAGATGAACATATGAGTTTGAACATTAGGAAAATGAAAAAAATTGCTTGTGAACGGATGTAACTGTTTCTAGAAGAAAAAGCCAATAGAGCATAGAAAAGGGAGAAAATAGGTGATCAAGAAGGGAAATTTTTTTAAGTTCCCTTCTTTTTTTGAACACTTGGATGAAGAGAGTAAATGAATTAGTAAAAGAAACTTACAAGAGGTAGAAAGCTGGTGTGTATTTTCAAAGCATACCAAGCCCATCTTGGCTTTTTCTGTATAGAGGTCTTCAGCGTCTTAATTTGCCTTTAAAATCTACAAGTACTTTAGCTGAAAGTTTTATGCATCTCCTTGTGCCCAGTTCTGATTTTTTACAGAACATGCTGCAAGAGAGAGTTGCCATGGCCCTGTTCTCATGCATAATGAAAGTTGATGAGTGAAGGTGAGTACTTGGTAATGTGGGATAGAGTTCATTGTTCACTGTCAGGAAGACAAGAGGAGTTACTCTGGAAAAACAATATTTGTAATATGCAAATCCACTAATTGTATTGTTCACACAATACAGCACTAGGCTGTATACATGCAAAATCTTAAGGGTGAGGGTTGAAGTAGCACTATCAGAGGGGTACCAGATTGAGTCATAGGTGCTTGGCAGCTGAATTACCTCTTTGGATTTCTTCAGTGCATTGACCTATACAGCACTGGTAGAATTTAGTGACAGATTTTGAAGGTATGACTGCAGTGAAGGGAATAACTGGGAAACTATGCCTTTCATAGATTAGTCTTTGTTTTGCAAGACTGTTGATAAGAAAAATGCTGGTGTTTTGGTTTATGTTCTGAAGTTTCTTATAACACAGATGGAATTGAAAAAGAAGTAAAAAAAAAGAGAAAATAAAATAGCATCTTATCCAGGAGAAAAAAAGCTACATGGCACTTCCTGGGATGTTTGCTTTTTCTTTTTTGGTTTAAAAAAGGAAACTTTCAAATCAAATTTGAAGGCATGGATTAGAATGTGTGCCCCATGTATTTGTCTCCTACTTGTTTAGGAAGACAATATAATGGTAATAGTACATTCTACAGTAGTAATTGTCCAATGCATATTACGGATTAAATTCTGAAGGAAAATCTTCCATAATGACAAGAATCTTCAAAAACTTACTCAGTTTAGTGAAATTTAACTATCAGATTAAAATCTTTTCTGCATCTGGAGGAGCCAAGTGTTCAAAATCCATAACTTTTATGCAGACTTCAACAAATATAGAAATTCTATAAAACTAGAAATCTCATGTAGTAGAGAAGTATAAATATTTACTGATATTGAGGACCCTCACAAAATATTGGAATCCAGGATAAATATCTTTGCTGTGGGTTGTGTTATTAAAAGTCTGCCTTGAATTCTCTGTAGTGGAACACTTCTGAAAGGCATTTCCTATCTCTGATTGTTGATCAGCATGGGTCACAGAAGTAGCTGGTGAAGCCCAACAGGAAATGATCATGTACAGCCCCGCACGCTTTCACTCCCCTCTTAAACTGTTCATATCCTGTTTTGTAAATGGGTAATGATTAAATGTTTCACAGAAAAAAAGAATTTGGAAGGTGTGGTATTCTAGCTTTGTTTATAAATATTTTTACATGCATGTCTCCTTTCTTGACTAGCCATGTTTATATTTATAGTCTGATGTTTTATTGCTATACTGCCCATAATGTTAGAGCTCAGACTGGGAACCTTGTCCCACAAACTGCCATTTACCACTTCAGAAAATCTTACTCAGTCTGTGTCCTGTGTAGAACAAAACTTACTTTTGTTGGCAGATGTGATGGTCAAGCTTAAGGATGTTAAAACACCATTTTTAAAGATATGTTTTTCATGCAATTTCTGGTTTGCATTTGCCTTCTACTCAGCAAAACCAGCTGGGCATGAACTGTACAGTGTGTCTTCAGAATCATAATTCTGCAGCTGAGGAAAGAGATTATTTACCAAATGCTTCAGGCTTTTCAAAAATGAGTCTGAAACCAAGTAATATTTTGAGATTTCTCCTCACATGCACAAGCTATGTATTATTTCCCCATGGAAAATATGATTTTGTGTGTTAAGATACTGTTTAGAAAAGGCTCCTGTGTTGCCTGAGCTCCAGGAGTGACTGTGAGTGGTGGTAGGAGGTTTGGGAGTGCAGGGAATATACATCAGAACAATTCTGCACAGATCTTATTACGGACCAAGTACATAAAACATGGACTCAGATCTCCACTGAGAGAAAACACTGAAGGTCTGTGTGAAAGCTGCAGTCACATTGGCATCCTCAGAATTCAAATGAGGTTAGCGAGCTGCTGGCTAAGGCAAGCTGTCTAGTTCACATGGATGGTATTTAGGTTTTGGACTTATCATTTCTTGGCAAATTTACTCTTGGGAAGGATGTTAGTTGGGCTTGATGTAACTAGGTAACTTCATGTATGAAAAAATACAGTGATTTCTGAGAACATTTATCCAACAGAAAGTTTAAATACTGTTAGAGGACAGAAGTCCAAGAGGAGTTGTTAGGATTGTCCATCCAGAGCATTGGAGACCTCAGAGCACTTCAGAAATCATTATTTTTATTCAGCTTTCCCTGATGTGATCTAGTTAGACCTACAGACAACATTCCTGACCCTGCTGAACATACAGGCAATCCAGACAAGAGCTGGTGAGATTTGAAGAACAGTTTTTGTCTTGTTCTAGGAGACAGCCCTAGAGATGTGAAGAAGTAGCACTGTATGAACACGGCTTGGACAAGGGAAGAGACAGGAAATGCCTCCAGCTTTTTGAACATAATCGATGGAGTGGTGGGTAGCAGTGGGAAATGGCCAAAGGTATAAAGCAGACAGAGTTTCAGAGACAAGGAGTGTTGCATTTCAAAACAGAAAGGTCCTTTCTAAAGATTGTCTTTTGACAACCTGTTAGAACTGGGTGTGTTAGACTCTATCTTCCTTTTAATGAAAGAAGACCTGAATGTTTTATACAGGAACATTCATTTGCATGCTGTGGAAAGTGACTTTTATATTAAAAGTATTTGTTCCATAAGTTCAGACAAATGCCTTAAGGAATGAGCCTGGTATAATCAACTTCAATATTAACAAAATTTTCATCAGGGAGAGGCTGCTAATGCTAGCTTAAAATGACAATTTTGAACTTTTTTTTAATAATTTGGAATTCATTGCATATTTCGTACTGTACAAGTTGCTTAAAACATAGTTCATATATACTGTTGTACTTAACAATTGAGCAGAAAGAAATCAGTGATCCCCCATCTCTGAGCAGAAGCCTCAGCTTAATCAAGCATTCCAGATTCAATAACCTAACTCAGAACAGTTTGGCATGGCTTCATCCTGTGCTCAGGGGTGATTTACTGAGGGACCTGCTTACTATTTTTGGGTAGTATGAGAAGCCACAACAGTATAATTACCATGGGTCTCTTGCACAAGATGCCAAGATCATGACAAATCCCCAAGTACTCCTAAGTAATTTTCTTTATTGGACATGAGAAATGGAAATAAATGCTTCATTCGTGGTTTAAAATTTAAAATCTGCATAATCTGTATTAAAATATCACTCTGAAACTAGGTCATTCTAATTCTGGTTTACCCCTCCATATAGTGTTAACTGGAGAGTTGAAGTTTTTGTTTCCCACTCCCTTTGCAATGCAGTCAGGACAACACTTTGAGAATAAATTGACTTCAATCCCATATCCCAACTATCACTTACTTTTAAGTCTATAATTTGTTATAATGTCTATTATAAGGAAGCAAAATTACTAGATGTCTTTGAGAAATCAGATGTGTAAAGTGTTGTGAAATAACCAACCCAGAGCTATTAATTTATATATATATATATATA
>WBNO01028760.1:0-33336 GCA_013400575.1 Peucedramus taeniatus | reverse complement strand
CTTTTTTTTTTTTTCTTAAAACAGAGCTTTTTCTTCTTCTCCCTCCGGTTTCAGGTGGGCAGCACCTGTTCCATTTTTATGCCATTGGTGTATTTGTCCATGCTTCAGATGCTTTAAACAATTAAAAAAAAAAAAACAAATCAATCCAAAGAAACAATAGTCATGGCATAGTCTGTAGGAATTAGAGAATTCCACAGTTCTAACCTTATCAAGAAAAATATTTTATCTTTTCTTACTTTTGTCTAGGAATTCTGGCAATTATTTTATTTAGCCTATTAAATATAAGAAGGATGTCTCTTCAATATAGAGTGTTCTTTTCAGTAAGTCAGCAATTAGGTCTCCTACTGATTAAATACTTTACCCTCTGTACACAAAACTGGACTTTATTAAGGAAAACTGTTCATTACACCATTATACAGCACAGCATTTATGCAAAACTTACCTGACATCTGATATTCTAGATTGAAAGAAGTTTCCATGTCCTTTCTATTTTATTGTTTACAAAAGTATTTGCAAACAAATGGTCAGGATATTGTGAAATTAAATTTCACATGAATTTCATGAAATGAAATGAAGTTGATTGAATGCTTACTATTTTTGATGAGTTAATGTGCTCTTACCTATGCACAACTCAGGTATAGCTTCAGCATGGTGGAACAGGGATATGTCACCAGCACAAAGAGTCATTGGTGGTGCCTTGAACCATGAGAGGGGTTCTCACTAGTGAGTGGATGATGTAGCACCTAGTCAAGGAGAAATTAGCATGGCTTTATTTAAGAGTAAATGAGGAAACAAGAATCCTGCCTCAAGTGTTCTGTGCAATAAATGGAAACTGTGTGGAGATATTGCTGAGCTCCCATGGAGATTATGGGGATAGAACTTTTTTTGTATGGGCCAGCTGTAGCATTAGATACCTCAGAAGGATGTGCTGTGTACAGAATTTCTGGTGTTCCCTAACAAGTGCTCTGGAGGTAGAGGTATTTTCCTGTCCCCTGCTTTCTGAGATGCAGAAGATGAAATCTTATTATCCTGTGCTCAAAGCCTCAGGGAGAGATTCCATTTTGAAAGAACCAACTCCTTCTAGTAACTCAATTTCCAACAAGATCCGTACAAAAGATAAATTGTCAGATAATCAGAGATGCTTCTTTGGTGGAATTCCACAAGAATAGTGGGCAAATAACCCACTGGAAGATAAAATGCCTATTACCAGCACAAAGTGTAAGTCCCACTAAGCAAGGTTTTGCCTGTGTGAATGACCGATACCATCTGGAAGCAGAAGATTGACAGGCTAGAAGGCAGTTAAAGATAATAACAGGGCACCTGAGAATCACTGAGGGAATTTATCACTGTCACATTGTGTGCTAAGTAGCACACGGCAAGGGTTTGCTGGTTTTTTTCCCTCGTGCAATTTAAGCCTCTGAACTGGTTTCACATGCAGCTGAAACAAGGGAGCACAATGGATATTTTCCTCATAATGCTGTCCTACCGATTTCAAATACATCTCATTAGTGCAGTTTCATTTTACGTAGCTCAACAACTTCTGTTTACAAAAATTGCTATAATTACTATTGTCTAAGCCACATAGAGATTATAATATAAAATTTATAGGCTCTTTGCAGTCAAACTTAATTTTGATGCATTCTTGCTCTCTTCCGATGCAAGCAACATATTTTATTTCTAGTTGCTATTAATTTTCTCTAAAGTAACTGCATTATTGGTATTTCCTACATGCTTACATTTACATAAAAATTTACGTAAAGGAGGCAACAGAACGAAGAAGCATGGTCACCCTCTCTTTATGTGAAAATATACAAAATATGAAGCACTGCAGGTGAAATCCACCCATATGCAAAAAAAACCCTGATTCATGATCTGTGTGTTCATTTAATCCCACCTCAGCTCTCAAAATAGAGTGTGGTGGGAGTTGTGATAGATGAAGTGGCAGATTGAAGCTATGGCTATGAAAAAATTGTGAACTCCATGCTGCCTGGTGAATCCTGTTTTGTTTCAGGTTGTTTCTTCTGTACCCTCATCTCAAGTTTAAGTATTGCCTTTATAACAGATTATAATAAATTTTGTTGATTAAATTGTATTCTGTTTAGTAAAAGAACTTGATACTTAGTGAAAAATATGTTTGAGAATGCAAGATAAAGTATTGATGAGTCATAAATGTTAAAGCATTCCCCCTGTGGGCTACTTCTTTTGTATTATTAGGTTTATTGATGTGAAGAGTTTCTTGTGCTCTGAAACACAGCTAGAAAAAAAACTCAATTAATATGCATTTAAGCAAAAATATGAAAACCAGGTGTCTTAAACTTAAAAGAAACCTAATTTTCAAGGAAGGATATGCTTCCTTTTTTTTTTTTTTTTTTTTTTTAAATTATTATTATTTTTGCCCCAAAGACAGTGACTGTTTACCCTGATCACTGTAAATCTTACAGCTGGGCCAGTAAAAGGCTCATGAGAAAAGATTGTGCTATTCAATTTCTTCCCTGATTCCTCTTTTGAAGGGATGTATCTCTAGCGAGTTTTAACTAAGAAGTGATTTTTGAATTAGTAACTCCTTGCTTGGAAAGTTTGGGGCTGCCACGAGCATTCCTGATATCCCTGAGGCGTTCATGGTCCTTAAGGTCTGTAACAAATGTACATCTCCTGCCCTCCACCACCATCTTAATTTTCTTTCTTCCCTCTGTCCTAATCTACCATCCTGTCTTTCTTCCCACTATTTGTTCATAGCCCTTTCGTCCTGGAGGCCTTTTTGTGTGCTCACCATAGACAGATATTTAATATGATTTAGCTGTTGTACTTCAGTATGTTATAGCTGAACAGATTTTAAAACAGAAGTTTTATGATTTGCCCTCATTTGAAGCAGCAGAAGGCATTCCTCACTCTGAAAACCCCCCAGCCTGGATGTGTCGTGCAAATTGCCTTTGCAACCTTAAATCTGTGACGCACCTAATTGAAATTAACCTGCTTGTTACTATCTATGGTGTGCTGATTTCAGTCTCATGTTCAGAATGAGTTGCCCGAATTGTTTTAATTTAACCTGCCTCTCCTCACCCCTCACATTGAAAAACCCTCAATTTCTAGAAAGTTTCAGTCAGCAGGTTTGTCCAACTAGTTAAAATAAATGCAAGGGGATCTAAAAGACATCCAGAAGTAGTGCCCGAGTGCTGGATTTTCACAGTATAGTAGCATTGGCTGCATTTTGTAATTCATTTCCTTGCCCTAAATAAATTAATTCCAACTATAGTCTCTTGAAGTCCTTTACCAAGCAAGATTCCATACTGTTAAAGTGTTTTGGTCAGTTCTGTGTTATCTGATTGTTCTTGTTATTTGAAGATTTATGGGATAATTAGATCAGTTTTCTTCTTGACCTTGCCTGCCTTGTGGTGCTGCTTTTCAAGTTTGGAAGCAAAGGCCTTAACTAGACAAGATAAAACTGGGTATTACTACTTTCCTGTGAGCTCCGTATGGTTTTCAGTTAAGGGGAATACATAGGTAATGGCTGCCAATTGTATCAATTTGTGCAGGATTCCTGAGAAATGGCAGTAGAACACAGGGCATCCCCTACAATGAAATGTAAGAGACAGAATGGGAGAGATAAAAATGAAGGGAGAGAAAATGTCCGGAAAACATTTAAAGCATCACCCTGACCACAAAGGAATAGAGCTCAGAAGCCAAAACTGCTCTGAGTGGAGAGCACAGGCACTGGGACAGAATTGTATGAGAAAGAAGGGCATTACTAAAATTTTCCTTTAACTAAAAATCGAGTTATCCTGATCCGTGGCTTTGATTACTTTCATTTACTCCAAGGAAGAAAAAAGAACCATTTTAAACTCTATTTTAAATCATCTTTCATCTCTGCGTCCAGATCTCTTAGCCATCCAGTGTATTTTCTTAGAGAAATTTATTTTTAAAATCTTTATTTTTATGTTTAATTATTATGAAATGAAGAAAAATCTAACTTTATATCCCCTGGCCTGGTAAGCATAAACACTACATCTAAACAGAGGGAATTTAGCAGCCTTCTCTTAAAATGTTAGGATAATATTCATTTTCTTTGTCACCCCCATCAATAAGATGCAGAAAAAAGTGGCACAACATTTATAATCAGCAAGTGCCTGCAATGCATAAGCAGTTTCCAAAGCATCCGTGACACATCGGGCGTCATATTCATCTCTGTAGGAGGTCTAGATCTCTCTCTGGCTGTCTCGTTTTAGACTTCAGCCAGTTCCCTGAAATTCTGGGAAGATTGTTGGTTGTTTTTGGCACCATCAGGGTGAGCATGATGGCAGAACAAAGCTGGCAGCCTGGCTCAGACTCGGCTGTTGGTGTTGTCTGGGGAATGAGAGGAGAACACGGGACTAAAATGGGGAATCCCTTGCTGCTAGATGCCATGGAGGCCAGGGAGGCAGGTGGTTTCCCTGATATAAGTTCATGGAGGAAAAGCCCACAAACGACTGTTTGAAACAGTTGCTCGGAAAAAAATCCTCATCTTAGGAACTCCTAGAGAGGGACACAGAAGTGGAAAATTGGCACAAACCAACGGTGCCTTAGGCTAGAAGCTGAGGGAGGACCAGCAGTGTGCTCTGTGCTCTGTCCATGTGTCACACAGGGCATGGCACACCTGTGTTCTGTGATGTTATAGATGTGTTTGGTAGTATTTCTCCACAGCTATCCCCACAGAACATGAGAACAATGTGTTGGAAATCTGTTCAGGATTCAGAGGTTCCTGTCTGAGGGACAGGCATACCCCAAACTGCCCTCATGTCATGGGACAGAGGATGATGGCTTCACCTGTCAGACCCCTCTCAACATAACATCCAAACCTCCCAGAAGCTCCCCTGCAGCAGGTGGAAAATATTACAGCTGCCTAAACAGAAAGAGACAAACATCTTTCCCAAGCTCACAGAAATGGCTTGGTGCAAGAGCCAAGCACCAAGCCAAGAGTCAAGCAGTTTGGACTCCTCGTAGTTTGTTTTAATCAATAATCACAATATGTCATGAATGTGTGATTACTATGCCTGCATCCATAGCTTGCAAGCACTTGCCATCTTGGAAGTGCATTCCAGGTTTAATTCCTCTTACAATTATGTCATTTTTAAATGTGTCACCTATGTCAGCACTGACCAGTGCTGGAGCCAGGTCTCCCTTCCTACTGGAAGGCTTCTGGCCATGAGGATCTGCTCAGAAAGTGGAAATGAGTTACTTGTTTCTTTCTGTCTCCCTATTGATCCTGTACCTTGCTATATGTAAAGTGGATTTACATTCTTTAGTGTTAGATAGTTTAAAATATTCTTCTTACGTACTTGTTTAAATCATAGATTTTACCCATTTCTGTGCTTTGGTTTCTGCCCTGCTTGGCTTGAAGAATGTAAATGAGCAAAAAGTGGCTGTCAAGTTTATCAGTGTGTCCCTCAGGCAAAGCAAGATCTTGGTATTTTAAAATGCTTTCTTTGCTCCCAAATGTTATTTGTTCCAAGGAGAGATGTGCTAGATTTATCTGCTACAATTATCTTGTTTTATTTCTCTCAGTCATAGTGATGGTTGTCACATGTAAACAAACCACATCTATTTATATGTTTATTTAAAAGTCATCCTTTTGCTATTTGTGTGCACCATAAATAATTTCTTAAGGGTAGATTGAGTTCACTAGGAAACAGACAAGGAAGTAGGTGTTACTACTCTTCAATAGAAAAACAGGTATGTGAATAATAACTATGCAGTATGATGAGACTTACATAGCCTTGAAGCCCATAAATTAATGAAAAATGTGAGTTAAACTCACTGCAAACATTATTAGAAAAAGTTATCCAGCCAGCTCTATGAGCTACCAAGTAAAAAATGAAATTATAAAGGTAGGGTGATTATGGTAATTTATCATTTTAGCTATCATTTAAATATGAAACTAGTATAACTCCTAAGATTTACAGGTCAAGGGTTTCCTCCTGCATATTTCAGGAAGGGCTGCCTCCAGCTTTTTAGTGAAAGATTGCCATTTACTTCACTAATTAATAATCACTCAATAATGTGAACGTAGAGGATGCAATCTATTGGTAGCCAGATACTCTCTCATGTTTTAGAGTATTGGTTACACTGCAACTTTAGTCTCACAAGCCATATACTACTTGAGTTCAAGAAATGTACATAATTCACTACATCAGGCTATGGTCTGAAGTGCATATGAAGGGTGTACCCTAAAAATATTAGTCCCTATAAATGCAATTTGATGGCTTTTTATGTTAGGCTTACTAATTTTGAATGACTTAGTAGTGATTTAAAAAACGAACAGCTACGTGAAACACACAGGAATAATCTATATGACTTCTTGTCATGATAAATTTTTTCTCTGCTGATAAATCATTTTTCCCCTGCTATAATTCATTTCAATCCACAATCTACTTTTGTTTATTAGTCAGAAGTGAAATAAACTTGTAGTACCAAAATATATATCTCCCTAGATGGCATATAAATCTTGTTTTTTCTTCTTAGTTACAAAGGGGCAAGTTGAGAGTAATTCTAGTGACGATAGTGGTGACACATTTTAAATTGACAAAATTATGAGAGGGATTAAACCTGGAATGCACTTCCAAGATGGCAAGTGCTTGCAAGCTATGGATGCAGGCATAGTAATCACACATTCATGACATATTGTGATTATTGATTAAAACAAACTACGAGGAGTCCAAACTGCTTGACTCTTGGCTTGGTGCTTGGCTCTTGCACCAAGCCATTTCTGTGAGCTTGGGAAAGATGTTTGTCTCTTTCTGTTTAGGCAGCTGTAATATTTTCCACCTGCTGCAGGGGAGCTTCTGGGAGGTTTGGATGTTATGTTGAGAGGGGTCTGACAGGTGAGGCCATCATCCTCTGTCCCATGACATGAGGGCAGCCACATAACCACAGCCCTCTGGCACAGGATGTTTGGGGTATGCCTGTCCCTCAGACAGGAACCTCTGAATCCTGAACAGATTTCCAACACATTGTTCTCATGTTCTGTGGGGATAGCTGTGGAGAAATACTACCAAACACATCTATAACATCACAGAACAACACAACACACTGACTCAACCCAGGGTGATGTATAGCATATGAGATGTCTTCGGAGGGCCCAAGGAAATGGTGCAGTCTGTTTGGCTAGTTTTCATTTTATATAATGAATTCCATTTGTATCTTGGGCTACAGTGTCGGCTTCCCCAAGATTCATTAGCTGGAGTAGAACTGCTTTGTTAGGCAAGTATTTACAAGCCTGCAGCTGCAGTGTGGCTGGCTCTTTTTGCATTGTTGAAAACAGTGTCATGAAGCCAAGGAAGCCTACGTAAATTATTAAGCTAATGCATTCTTGTAGATAAAAAATAAATTGAATTGTTCCTTCCACTGAATTAAAAATCTTTCATACAGAGAATGCTATGAAGAAATGCCTGCTGCCAAGAAAACATAAAACTTAGCCATAAGAAGGTGGTAAATGCAATCTTATTCACTCTGCTTATTGCAGTTCAGATTAGAAAAGAGATTTTGCAGAGGAGATCAAGAGAGATACTGCTCTTGCTGGCCTTGCTGCTAGTAAAATCATTGAAGCATAGAATTGATTAGGATGGAAAAGGCCTTTAAGATCCTTAAGTCCAACTATCAACCTTGCACTGCCACTATGTTCACCACTAAACTATCCTCAAGTACCATATCCACAAGTTTTTTGAACACTTCCAGGTATGGTGACTCTAGACATCCCTAGGCAGCCTTTTCCCATATTTTAAAACCCTTTCTGTGGAAAAAAAAAAATCCTAATGTCTAATCTAAACTTCCCCTGGTGCAACTTGATGCCATTTTCTCTTGTCCTGTCATTTGTTTGCTGGAAGGACTCATCACAGACAAAATCTGGAGATATGAGTGTTGATGGCAGATGCAACCACTTTGCTTCTAAATGGAGTGATGGAGTCACCATCCTTGGAAGTGTTCAAAAATGAGTAGAGGTGGCACTTTGTGAGGTGCATTAGTGGGCATGGTGGTACTCAGTTGAGGGTTGGACTTGATGTTCTTTTCCAACATTCCTAATGATCTCATGATTCTAAAATGAGGCCATGAAATCATGAATCCTGAGATTCAGGAGACTACAAACACAGAAAATATCCCCTTTCCAGCAAAGGTCTTCACCTAGAGCTCTGATCAGTCATTACAGGGTTTGGCATGATTTTCTGTAAGAAACACATCCTGCTCATGATGCTTTGCAGATACAAGGACTGTTAGCACTCTTCAAAAGCACCAGAATAAAAAGAAAATGAATCCACTCCTGAGCACAAGGAAGCTTTGCTATTAAGGAAAAAGCATTAAAAAAATTAAGAATTGGGCAATGTAGGAGAAAACAGTGAATTGCCCAGAAATGCAGAATGAAAGGTCAGTAGTCAATCTAAGCATGTAGGGAGAGTTTTTGCTGTAGGAATCTGACCTACCATGATCAGCAACATTTTCTTTCTTAGAAGAAATAATGGAGCAATGAACAGGAGGAGCAGGGAAGGAGAAGAAGACTTAAAAAAATAGAAGTGTCAATGGTAATGCATAGATGAAACATACTTTTTAAAAATAAATACTAATGATGTTTAAAAAGCAAAATAATATCACTTTTAAAATATAAATATAATAAAGATTCTATAAGTATCAATCCTATATAAATAATGAAAAAGTAATAATCAGAAATAAGTTGTCCAATAAGTTAAAATTAAGCTGGGGTTGTTCTGAGCAACTCAACACAAGTAACCAAAATTAAACAGAAGCATGATGAAGGATGGGTTAACAGTCTAAATTCCATCTAGAGAAAAATTGAAGCTGCCCACCCAAGTATTAACCTCTCATGTTCAGATAAATTGATTTTTTTTTATTATTTCAAATTCTATCTCTTGCCCAAAAGCATTTGTTTTATTTATATTAAGCAGAATCATGGTAACTACAAGCCAAGGGCAGTTCATAGGTCACATTTTATATAGAGATGTTGATATGCACAAATACTTGAAAATCTTGTCTTTTCACCCCAGTGCTAGAATACTTTTGCTCCACACTAATTTTTGTCTCCACTTATAGTCCATTTAAATAAAAGGGACTTGTCAAAAATTTGAGACCTGAAATTCTGGATTACAAAATTGGTCAATATGCAAAATCTTCAACATAAAAAGGTTTCAGACCTTTTCGATATATTCCAAACAAATTTGACCTCAACATTATGAATTTATGGTTTACAATTTTGTTTCTTTCCCAGTCTAAAACTAGGTCATATTGCATTCTATGACAGATGTGCTGTAAAAAAAATTTAAAGAAAAAAACATATTAACAAACATGTTCATTCTGAATAATTAAAAGACACTGAAGACAAAAGTTTTCAACATTTACATCCAGTAGCAGGATGAATCTAGTATGAAAATTGATGGCTCAGTTTATGCATGTTGCCAATAGGTGGTGCTACTATTTTTACATTAATACTATCTACAGCAGCACAGACTGTCTGCTCTGACCATCACGAGAACGGAACAGTTTGCCTTTTTCAGGAGTGTTTCTCAGAGTAAAATGATGTGTGGGTTTGTAATGACTTTAGTGGCAGCAAATAAGAACAGATATAGCAGACTGAGAAAACATGATCTTTTAGATATAAAGTTTTCAGAAGTAGTTATGTAGAAAAATAAAGAAAAAAATGCCTGTGCATAATTTTGCTTGTATATATCCCACCTGTGCTTTAGCTGTGAATTTTTCAGTCATATAGACAACTTTGTGTCAGTGAAGGCCTGATTCAATATAGATGAAAGGCAGTGAGAGAAAGGAGAGCAAAATGAGTATAAATTGAGATTAATTTGTTTTATTTTAGCTTTGTTATCCAGTTATGTATGGTACAAAGCTGCTAATTTTCATTATGAAATTTGACATTTCTCTATAATATTTCAAAAGCAGGTACATGGGTGAGCACTTTGTAACACAGGAACAGACAGATGTTAAGATCAGTGGCTTACTAAATAAAAGTTTCTTACTGAGGCTACTATTACTCAGCTTATTCACTGGCTATTTCTGCAAAATGCAAAATATAATGTGTACATGTGACTTGGGGCACTAAAAATCAAAAGGAGTTTTCAGACTGTAATGTTTGCACTCAAACCTGCTGCTCCTCTGCATTGGTTTTCTGTTGCATGTCCCTCTAAATTTTTGGAAGTGTGGTAAAATGTTATCTAGTGAAGTTTGGTGAAAAGAGGTCTGTCTTAGGCATAGATATGTATTCTGTGAAGTCTACTTTTCAAGCATAGTGTGGCTCTGAGATTGCACTTATAACATCACAAAAGACAGATTGACAGCTGTTGACACCACAGACCTTCATTTATCTTCAAAATAGGTATAGTGCAAGGACCAGGCAGAATTATTTATTATTGCTTCTCAGAATTCTATTGTGTATTTATTTACTCCCTGTTGGAAAGTCATTTCTTAACAGCCATCTGGAGAGCTGCTGCTGGGATGGGTATTTATTTTGAGTGTTCAATGAAGCCATCAGGAAAACTTCAGCTGTGGCACAGACACCTCTCAGTCTGAGCTGTGCTTTTGGATTGAGATCTCAAACTCAGTTACTCACTGTGAGAGAAATCAAGCAGGTCTCAGACCATAACACTTTTCTACCCACCCTAGGTTTTAAACAATTGTATGACAGTGAAAAATACCCTACTAATTTTGATATTAAAAAGAAAAGGAAAAAAGAAAAAAAAAAGGGGGGGAGAAGAGAAAAAAAATAGAAAAAAAGAAGAAAAGAAACAGAGACATTACTTAGCTTTTAGCATGCTATTTCTTGCTTGTTTTACTTATGCTAGGTAAGCTATTAAATCAATAGCTCATCTCTTTAGAATGAGGAAAAAAGCAGAAACACCAAAAAGAGAGGAAAGGAAGGGTAAAGTAGATACCAATGAGCACATACTTGATTTCTCTCTCCCTCTCTAAGTACAGGTATGCAAGTACATGTAGTAAAAATATACAACATCAACTAAACAGTTCTAGCAAGTATTGCTCACAAGTATCTCCACAAAACATGACCATTTTTTAAAATAAGTAGATCCTATCCTTATAGTTTTTTTTTTCATTTTCATGTTGATTGAAAAGTATGGAACAGTCCAAGTCATGTAACTAATAGGATTTCTTATGCTCATCTGAATTTAGGATGATCCATGTGGTGAGGACAAGGGATAGAAAAGGAAATGAGGACTGTTTCCATTCTCTCCTTCTTCGACCAAGATAAAAATGAGATTCAATAAAGGCAGGTAATTGTCGAGGTAAAGAAGTGATAGCAAAGCATGTCCACAATAGATGCCAGGACTGTAAAATTAATATTCTGTCTTGGCCTATTTTTCCTCTCTGGCACTACTTTTTGATTATCTAAAATAACTTTTATCTTTAAATAATAGCTCCATGTAGAATTGCAAAAGCCTTGTCCTACACACTGATATTCCTGATAGAAGCACAATTAAACAAATTATTTTTAAAATTTATGTCTGTGTCCTTATCATGTCACTTGAATGAAAAGGGGATCAATGAGAAAGTATTTCTGTAAGTCCAAATGATATTTCCTGAAGAGCAAATAGCATGCACTGAGATGATTTCAGGTGTCTTAAGTATGAAGCATGAAGCATCTTTACTACAAAAAATTGAACACTGTTCAAAAGTCTTGCAAGATTTTCCATCTAACTGCTTAATTAAAGAATGCAGGGACTATTAGTTTCCTAAAAAGATTCAACTCATATATATTAGTTCAGGAAAGACAAAGACAATAATCTTACAAACTTTTGCAACTATAGCTGGTCAAATAAAGGTCATGGAAATATATGAATGGCTGATGGACAGAAAGACTGATGAAAGCGGTACATGGAAAACAGTGGCCAGAGTTACCAACTAGAATGAAACAAATATTGCTTTTTTATTATTTTATGTTGCACAATTAGATACAGATAATGTTCAGGCATATGCTTTTAGAAAAGAATCTTGATCTGGAACATAATGGTATGTCTTGCTGCTTTGTATGGGCTGCAAAATTTTATTTTCCACTGTACAAGAAGCTGAATGCAGAAATTATATTTGTTTTATTGGAAGACTGGTAATTAAATGTGCCAATGAGTAACAGGTGAAACTAGTATGGAAGTTTGGAGGTAATGTTTTGATAGACCATTTTATGTCATCTGACTTGAATGGATATATTTTTGCCTTCAATAAGCACTTAGATACCATCTCAAAAAGCAGAGTCCAATTTGCTTCCAAATTCCTAGGTGCACAGAACTAGTAAATAAACATAATTTGCCCTGGGAAAATCTGACATACTGGTAAGGAAAAGTCTGGACCAGTGGGTTTGCTGGCATGTGCTGCCAGAGAAAGTGAGTGGAACCAAGGGACCTTGGCCCCAGTCCAGGCAGTGTTTAAAGTGGGAGAAGAGGTTCCTGCTTTCTCTTCCTTGGGCTTCTCTAGTGATGCAACACCAAAATTGGACATTACCAAATGCAGGAAAGGCAACCATGCTGAAGAGGGGGACGTTCAGAGAGCAGGCTTTTTGTAATTTTGCTTATGCCTATAATGATAACTGGTCAGAAAGAACAATTTGTGGTGTGTCTCCTGTCATCTGAGCAAAAGGCTGAAAGTTATTACTGACTGTCATTCCCCACAAGACCCCTTGAAGGACATAATGTTAATGTCACTGACTCCTTTTAAATCAACACAGCTTCTTGACTTCAGTAAAGTCAAGCTAATTTATGCCAGCTGATAATTTGGCTGATTCTTAGAAGCAGGAGTTGTGAAATCCAATGCTTGGTGGACTCAGCCCAGTGCTATCAGAAATCAGCGTTGACTTTATTGGGCAGCAGCCCTGGTGAAGTATTACCGAGTGTTTTGTCTTGCTGTGTGCTGGACAGCAATCAATAATGTTCCATGACACAGACAGAAATCTTGCTGTTACCATAAAGATTTACCATTTTCTACTGTCTTACAGAACTCACAGAACCGCAGATGTGTGGTGCCTTTTTACACCTTTTCAATCACCTGCCTGCTTGGAAGCAAGACAAGATCACTCATCTCTGTGCTGGTGATTTCTTCAGAAATATTGTAGTCCCACGCTTAAAATAAGAAATTTATTTGATTATAAAGGATATTATTATATATGCATGCATGTAAATATATATGCTAGGTAAACATACCTTTTCTCTGCTTGAGAGAATTTAACAATTACTGGATGAGAATGATACGTACATTTTTTTTTATTATTACATTTTTTTTCTTATTAACATTCAAATAGCGTAGCAGTGATTTTATGTTCTAAGATATCTTTTTGTTCTTTGCCTTTTCCTAGGCTGACAATACAAAGTAAAATCACTTCTTAAATCTTAAAGCCTGCTGAATCTTAACTGTCTTCCATAGTTCGGAGAGGGAATGAGGATTTCATTGTACTGAGGCATTATTGTTGACTCTTAAAACAGAAGATAGAAGCTTGCTACAGCTTTACCCAGATATACTTAGCTTTGACTTGTGAATTTAAACCCAGGATATTTATAATAAAATATAAATATAGATAAGATGAAGTGCACATTCCATTTTGGTTTTGTTTATTGTTTATTTCATGTTTTTTTTTATTTTGTTCATTATATGTTTTAAGACATGAATTCTAGCTTTCTACACATACAAGGGTAATGCTGGGAGAGATTCCTTAAAAATAGGTAGTAAAGTCTTTTGGTTTGTTTTGTTTCTAAATTTTTCAAGAGAACACAAATAAAGCATTGACTGTATGAAGTTATTAGTTCCTCTAAAGACTGCTGTTCTGAAAAACCTAAAGAGCCAGAATCATTATTTTATTCATGAGGAATAATCACTGTGTCATAGAGATAAATTGCATTTTTATAAAAATCTCTGTGACCTTAATGAAACTTTTCAAACTGAAAAAAATAAAGAAGTATGAAAGTACAGTTCTAGTAGCTTCTTCAGCTCTATTTGCAGCTCATGTGCTTAGTAACTCAAAGAAAGTTATTAGGAAAGTTAAAATACATGCATACATAGAGCTATGCATAAGTAATTTCCAAAGACTCGACAGCATTCAATTTTCTCCTTGATGCCTTCCTTTAATTTACCTTTCTGCTCTTCGCCAGAGTCTTCCTTTTGTCTCACCTGCCTTGATGCTACCCTTCACTAAATACTCAAGGTTTGGATACCATTTATGACCAGTACCTAGGAAAAAATACTTCCCTCCTGTCCTCACCCTCCCCTAAAGAGTTTCTTCAAACACATTCAGTTCACTTCAGCAGTGTGACTCTTGTCCTCCCAAAAGAGCTGGATTTTTTTGCATCTCAACTGTAAGAAAAACACTTCTGGAAAGGAAATTCTCTACGCAAACATGAATACAAAATAACTAGTTTGTTTTACACATTTAGCTTGAAAACATAGCTGTAGGGAAAAGACAGTAGAGAACCACACCATTTATTTCCTTGTCCTTTCTCTGGTAATGCTAGAGAGAAGTAAATATGCCATTAATCCTGTTATTCTCCCTCTATCACTCACAACATTCATCCAAGCACCCTTGTTCTTAGATATACAGATTGATATCTGGGCTATTCTATGGGAAAAATGCAAACTCAACTAACTTTAAACCCACCTAATTAATTAATGATTCTATAATTAATCTAGTCTATCTCTCCCTGTGGCCTTAGCTCAGTGGAGACACAGTCACACATATTTCCAGAAGATGATTTATGTGATTTTAGTACAGTTCCACTTGGAACTTGGATGATTTGCCATACCAGAGCCAGATGCAAGATCAACAACTCTCTGAAGTCAGAAATGAGAATTGTAGGAAAAATATAGGGCTATAGGAAAAAATATAAGGCTGTAGGAAAGTGCATATAGTATTAGTTATTGAAATGTTGTTTCATTGCTTCCATTCCCCTGGAATGTATGTGAAATCTGTGAGGCTGATTNTTTGGGTTGAAAGGGACCATTCCAACTCCCCTGCCATGGGCAGGGACACCTTTTACTAGACCAGGTTGTTCAGAGCTCCATCCAGCCTGTCCATGAATACTTCCACAGATTGGGCATCCACAGCTTCTCTGTGCAACCTGTTCCAGTGTCTCACCACCTTCATAGGAAAGAATTTCTTCCTATTATCTAATCTAAACCTTCCCTCTTTCGGTTTAAAGCTATTCCCCCTTGCCCTCTCTAAGACAGTATCTGAGAAAGCCTGGAGTAGATATGCTTGGTCTTGCTGCTGCTGCTGCTGCCTGTTAATGTCCCCTGAGCCCACACCTTATATAAGAAAACACTGATATTTTATTTATTCAATGCATTCTTTTGATCCTCCATTTTTCTGATATTTTAGATGAACTTCTGAATTTCATGTCTATAAGAGATGGTAACATTTAAATGATTGGTGGGAGTGTTCAGTCAAGGATCTGAGTGCAGGCACTGAGATCTTTAGAAAAGCAGCATCTCTCCCCTTCTGTGTACTGCTGGAAGAGTTAAGTAGTTCCCAGGAAAATTTTTGAAGCTTGATTGAGACTGTTTTGATTTTTGATCCTTACCAATTAAGTTCTTGCTATCTTTATTAATATTGCCACACTGTTCCGGTGTTGCTCACATTTGTCAAATTACTTCACTGAGACCAAAAACTTGAGAGTGGATTTCTGATCAGTCAGCAGAGACCAGTTACATGTGATCGGACTGACCCCAGTCAGACCCAAATAGCTGAGACCAAAGTGAGATTATCACAATCCTGTTGCTGAAACGCTAAATCCTCCAGCTCTTCTCTCTTGTATTTGATGCATTTAAAAGAAAATAAATACAATCCCTGGTAAGCGTTTTTGATGTTGAGAAATGTCTGAGCTATTTACCAACTGCCTTTCTTTGGCTGGCTTGGGAATCTTGATCTTCAGTCTGGACAGAGATTAGCTTTTTGTGTGCTGCTGGGATTTTGGCTTTGTTTCTTTAGGGGGGTTATTTGGCTGTTTTTTTTTGGTTTTGTTTTTTTTTTTTTTTTGGTTTTGGTTTGGTTTGGGTTTTTTTTTGGTTGGTTTTTGTTGGTTTTTGTTGGTTTTGGGTTTTTGGGTTCTTTTTGTTTTGGTTTGGTTTTGGTAGTTTTTTTGTGGTTTTTTTATTGTTGTTGTTGTTGTTTTTGTTTTTTGGTGGGGGGTCATGGATTTGGGATTTTTTTGTTAGTAGTGGTGGAGTTTTTTTGTTGTTGTTGTTTTTTCTTTGTCTTGTTATGTGTGGGTTTCTTTAATTCCACCTAGGGACTGTTGCCTCAGCCTGCAGTGCCCTCTGGTGGGAAATGAGCTGGGTGCTGTAACCTAGGGGGTATTCCTCATCCCTGGAGGCTGCAGACACGGCAGGAGGAGAGGGTCTGTGGGTCAATAAACAGCGAGGACCTGCTCAGCTCACTCCAGCTCAAAGAGAAGTTGATAAAATCATCAGGAAATAGAATGGAATTTCTCTTTGAGTCCTAAGTACTAAAATGTGTGATCAAAGTGATGGCCTCTGTACCAAAAGTCTTTAGAAGGCTCATTAAGTTTTTGTTGACATAGTCTTTTCATTCTATCCTAGTATATTTTTAATTATTGATGTGATTAATTAATGACCTCCATAACTGACAGTCCAAAGTTACGACTTTTCAGTCTCAGCAGATGCATGCCAGTGCATCTTAGCCTCCAGGAACTTTTCATACACTAAAAAGTAAAGCAATATATTCCCCAATGTATGGTTTACAAGTCATGAGTTGCTAAGGATAATCTTAGAGATTATTCCCCTCAAAGAGGAACTCTGTGTTCTCAGTAGTAACAACATCTGCAAGCCACAACTGCTTGTCAGTCATCCTACCCTCCTGCTCTCAACCCTGCACAACTTCTTGTTTGTATTCTGCTTTGTGATTTTAAGGTTTAGCAATTGGTTTTTATTTTCCCATATCTGTATCACATTAATCCATACTGCAGGAGGAAATTCCCTCAAGGATATTTTTTTTCTGAAAGTTCTCTAATACAGAGCACAAGGAGATTGTAAGTACTCTAATGTATATGTGTCTCTTTTTGTTGTTTGGGTTTTCTTAAGGCTTCTTGTGCAGGCATATTTATTTTTGCTTGAAATAGTAAGCATTTCCATCCCACAAATATTTAATTAAAGAGTTGATTTTTAAACGGGAAAGCACAAATACTACACAAATGAGCACTGATTGTTTTCCTTATTTCTTTTCAGCTACAGGATAGCTTCAGAACAGCTCAGAATCTTTCTGATTTATAAAACAGAAGTGGAAATACTTCTCTGGCAATACTGAATATTTTATAAATAATATGAATAAGGATTTCACTGGGGAGGACTTCCTTGCTGCTGAAAAGTCTCTGTTTTTTTGGTTTTTTTTTCTTGTTGTTGATATTACTGTTGCATTTATTATATACAGCCTGTTTGGAGGGGCTGTTGTTCACACAGAATGAAAGAGATCAGGCACTGAAGCTGGAATCATCAGCCCATCACTAATGATTTTGGAGGCAAAAAGGTGTGTCTCCCACTAGGCTTTTTTTTCTATTAAAAAAAATCGAAGGGAAAAGCTCCATCCACACACAGGAAAGGAGTATTTTTTACTATTATGTTGTTTGGCAACCTCAATGTCTTTTTCCCAGCTCTAACAGGCACTACATTAATGCTGGAAAAGGGAGGATTGTTTATTTTTTGGCAGTCAGTAGCCTATCAAAAGCATGAAATTGCTATTTTGAAATGGCATTAAAAAAAACTTTTCATCTTGGTACATCCTTTAAATTATTCATCTTTTAAAGTTCCCTTTTTAGGCATGGATGATCTGTCTGTGCTTTAGCACCGAGACTTCCCCATCCTAGACTTTTGGAGACAAAATGAAACATGTTTGAATAAAAGCAGAAGCAGTTTCCTCTGGAAAAGTTTTATCACTGCCAGCAACTGGCAGATGTTAACGTGTCAGTCATTCTAGAATAAATCTGAGGAAGGTGTTAGCAGGCAGAGTAAGAGGTCACAGGTAGATGATAAAGCAGTGGTGGCAGGCAGAGCAGTGGAAAACATGCCTGACCAGCTGCTGGGGCATTGCCTCCTCCTCTGCACTCTGTCCAAGTGTAAGTGTGGTGTGTGCATGTCTCTAGAAAATAATTTACTTTATAAATAAAATGATTGATTTAATGATACAACTACAAATTCAAAGCTATTCTAAATATTATAAATAACATTTGTATTTTCTGTGATATTAGGAGATGACCCTATCACCTAGAATATCTTTAGAAATAATGAAACTTATTTCTTCACATTCATTACTTGTCATTTATATTA
The DNA here is from genome assembly GCA_013400575.1 of Peucedramus taeniatus. Classification (NCBI taxonomy): domain Eukaryota; kingdom Metazoa; phylum Chordata; class Aves; order Passeriformes; family Fringillidae; genus Peucedramus; species Peucedramus taeniatus. The sequence continues at coordinate 15,021 of WBNO01028760.1, read as the reverse complement.
AAGGTTATTTTCACAAAATTTGGCAGGTCTGTGAACAGTTCCTGTCTTTGTGTGGCAAAGGGGATCAGCGTGGGGGCTACAGGAGTGGTTTCTGTCAGATACTGCCAGAAGCTTCCCTCATGTCCAAAGGAGTTAAGAGGAGTAAGCAGAAAATTCAGGAGTGAAGCAAAGCCCAGGAAGAAGGGAGGAATGGGAGAAAGCTTGTTTGAGACTCAGTTTTCTCACTATTCTACTTTAATTTGATTAGTAATAAATGAAACTATTTTCCCCCAACTGAGTCTGTTTTTCCCACAATGGGAATTGGTAATGGATCTCTTCCTATCCTTATCTCAACCCATGAGCTTGTTATATTTTCTTCCCACTGTCCAGCTGAGGAGAGGAGTGACAGAGTGGATTTGGTGGATACTCAGCATCCAGACCGGGTCACCCCACCACACAATACATGTACAGATCTCCACTGCTGCAGTATCATCCCCACAGCAATTGCATTTATTTTCTCTTAATAGGAATTAGTCATTTAAATTTTGAAGACTGTTCAGGTCAGCTCACAAAGTGTGCCACGATCACTAAAAACCTCATTTCCCTTAATCATATTGACTTTTTTATTTTTTCTTTTTATTTCTTCTGTGAAAATATGTTTTTAGACACTAATGTCAGAGCTGCCACTGGACCAAACGAGAAGCCTGATCATTTGCTTTCTCTGCAAAGCTTTTGAGAGCTCTCTGTGACACCAAAAAAAAGGGGAGAAATCATCTCATCTCCATTTCCAAGAGCTGCTAATTACATACAGCATATTAAATCAAGTCCACTTGGGAAAGACTTCCCTAATTAATTAATTTAATTAGTAATAAGGCAGTAGAGGGAGATATGATTATCAAGAGATATGATTATCATACCTTTGGGACACTGGATTGCAAAGCTTTGCTTCATCTTTTTCATGGCTGTGGTTTACCACTTCCATGTGGTTTTGATAAATAACCTATAGATTCTACTGATCAGGATTACACTTGGTAGTGAGCTTACTCTGAAAATTTTCCTTAGAACAAAGCAACTGTAATTAGAAATTAAACATGTGATTTGTAGTCTGCTTGAGTGTAATAACTGGGGGAAATCGTGTAATAGAATCTGGCCTCTTATACGTTGTACTGCTGCAGAATAGATACAGATGGATACCAGGGGAAAAAATTGAGAAAATACCCTTCTGGTTTTGGCATTTTTCCTGACACATTACAGGCAACATGAAAAACAAATTACTTCAAATTAATTATTTAAGTAAATAGTTTCTGACAGCTTTTCTATTAGATGACCACATTTCTTACAAGTTTGAAACACAAAGGAAATCTTTGCTCAGTAGTGCTCTATTCGTGTGGGGTTTGAATTTTTTTGTGCTGCATCTTTTCCAGAATCTGCATGGGCTGAGGAAAAGCCAGGATGGTGATATGCCTCTGCACAAATTCCAGGTTTGCATCAGTTTATTTTGAAGTGTGATACATCCATCTACTGAAGAGACACAGCAATACAGTGTCTTTAAAACTGTTCAGCATAATTCCTCCATAGGAGGGTTACATTCTTAGATTGGGTGCTCAAGAATTATCAAATCTAGGGAAATCTTGGCATGGAAAAGCATGTCTCTTAAGAAAGCCTTGAGGTAACTGAGCAATAGGTGTTCCTACCCATGACAGGGTGTTTGGAATTTGATGATCTTTAAGGTCTCTTCCAAACCATTCTTTGATTTAACATGCACAAAGGAAGCAATATATCTGGTTGTGTTTAAAATCAGTCAGTTTTGACTTACTTTTGGTTTTTTTGCTTTACTGAAAATTATTTCCTTTATAGGTTGAATCATCTATAAGCTAAAGCAAATTATTTCATTCAGCATTTAAATATTTCATATTCACCAAACTCAGGTCAAATTTCGCAACAAGAATTATTTTAGAACGCACGAACTTTCTTACCCACCTCATTCAGCACTCCCCCTAAACCAAAATTCTTTCCCTGCTCCCTTTCTAGGCTTTCCAATGTGACAGAATGGCTGAAGTTTCCACCCTACAGTGAAGCAATTGTGCTACCTCACATCCACGGCAGCACAGACAATGGAGCTCTCCTTTTGCTACTGCTACAACGCAGAATCTCTAGTGTCACTCGCTTCCTCCTTGTCTGGTCCTCTTACTTTTCTCTCCCTCTGCTTTTTGCACTGACGAAGTCCCTTCTTTTTTCCATTACAGTAACTCTATTGTCCTAACAATAAGAGAGATTATGTCTGCTACAGAGGAGGTCCACGACCTCCTCCGCCTCTGCTCCCAGCAGTTTGTGTGTGAGCCAGCTCCAGTAGAGAAGAGCTGTGCAAGAAGGGTGGGATACCTAAACTAATACATTCTACCTCTTATCCTTTCTGTTCTTCTCTCCCACTCCAGTTTTCTTTGTGTTTGTAAGTCTTTCAGGCTCTGTGATTTTCAAGACCCTGTACTAACACTTAATCTCTTTGTTATGCGTCTGGAGAAATCCAGCTTCTTCAAGTTCCAACTGCTTTCTGACAGGTTAGAAAATACAGATTTCACCTCAGTCTCACCTCCATCCTTTTCTACTTGCCATATGAAGGTGTAAAGGAGTGCTGCAAGCCTTTAATGAACAATTTATTCAGGGATAGTCATGTTGATGTCACTTCCTGGCCTCTTTAGCGCAAGGAGTGTGAGGAAAAGGAAGTGAAAAACAGCAATAAAACAGGGAAAAGCAAACAAATGAAATATAACTCATTAACTATATTAAGAGAGGTCAACTAAATCAACAATATGTCAGCAGAGTAAATCTTCTTGTGAGCTTTAATTAAATCAAATGATCCTCAAAAGTGACATCACCACAATAAAAAAAGAGATTTACTGCTGGTCATTTAATGCTTCAGCTCTCATATTGTCAGTTAAAGGATTTAGGAGTCATCTACTTCCTGCCTTTGGATCTAATGAGTTGGATCAGCTCTGTCCTAATTGCCCTATTGGCCTAAACAGAAAGGAGGCAACATGAGGCAAATCAGCTTCTAACTTTGAGATCTACCTTTTTTACTAGAGCATAATATTCTCTCATTATTGAGTCTCAAGTGAGATTCAATAATTCACAGCCCAGAGGAAGAGATCAGGCATCTCCTGAATATTTCTGACTTCAGTAGGAACAATGCTAAAATATTACTGTAATTTTGAAAACTGTCATAAGTTCTTGCTCCAAATAAAACTCTTACGTGTCTCTCCTTACTCCTGCTTTTATTTCAAGTGCCCCAGATGAAAGCTGAAAGTGTGCCTGCAGTACTGCAAAGAGGCAGAAGGTTCTGAAAATGACATCCAGGCACCATGAAATTACAGTCTTCACAGCCTATCAGCAAGAAGATAATTACATATAATTTCTCACTCTAGTTACAGTTTTGGTGATGCCAAAGTGGTGTCAGACTTGGCATATTAAGTTTTGTGATTTATGCTATTTTGCTGTAGCACTTTGGCCTTTTTAATATGCTGCATTTTGGTAGGATGGACATTCCAGTCTTCCTGATAAAAGTAAATTATCAAGGAACGCAAGTGGCAAAGAAGAAGTTGCACAGAAACGTTTCCAAATGAGTATTTTTATGTGTGAATATGGGGTGCAGAGAGGAAGAAAGGTGAAGATTCAGCAGAACTTGGTTCAATTGTATTGGTCCCCTCACACTGCTGGGTATCTCCTCATAAATGGTATACTTAGCTACAGACTCCTGAGGTCCTCCTGGTTTATCCTGGTGTGGAATCAATGTTCCCACACCAGGCAAGATGGCCCATGGAGTTCTTGGGTGGGACAATGGAATATTTAGCACAAAAGTGGTGCAGGCAAGAATGCAATGAATCTTGGACTCTGAATAGAGCCAGTTCTGGACACAGGCCTGTTCTTGACCCTGACAGAACATTTATTTGGGATACCTGTGAGAGACTGGAAAGATTGATGTCTCAAGACATTTCGGGGTGCTCATGTGTGGGGGAAGGGACAGGTCAGGCCCTGACCATGTGAGGCAGTGCCCTGCCCCATGCACCCCACCCCCAGAGCCTGTATCCCAGCCTGGCAGTGGCTGCCCATCCCTGGTACAGCAGAGGCAATGCTCCACACCCACCTCTGGAGCCCCTAACCCAGCTCCTGAGTGGCCAAATGACAGAAATTCACCTGGGGGAAGGGTCCAGGAAGCCAAGGGTTATTTAAGGCTGAGCACGAGGCAACCACATGTCTTGACCCTGCCTGCTCTTGGAATTTCAATCAGCTGAACACTGCTGGAAACCAGGAGTTGGTAGCTATATGCCTGTTTTTCTACATCTTTTCTATCTTTCTCCTTCTAATTCCCTCTTATTGGCAAGACTTACTTAAAATCAAACAGGCTTAGAGTTTATGAAGTTGAATAGGCTAAATTAATACTTTGGGAAGTGTTTCATGTTGATTGAATGCTGCTCTATACCTGACCTCAACTAGCCAAAGGGATTTTCCATACCACAGAGCATCATGCTCAGTACATAAAACAGGCAGGTTGCCTGAAAGCCAGGGCTGGGCAAAGCATTGATGGGTGCATTATGCATCAATCACTTGTCTGTCCTGGGTTTTATTCCTCTCTCTCATTCTTGGTCTTTNTTTTTTTTTTTTTAATTGTAGTAATAATAGTAGTAATAGCAATAATAATAACAATAATATTAATAATGATAGTCAAATAATACTGTTTATTTTACTTCTAAAGCTATTCTTAACTCATTCCATGAGTTTTACCTTTTTCTTATTCTCCTCCCCATTCTATGGAGGGGACTGAATGAACAGCTGGGTGGTGCTTAGTTGCTGGCTGGTTTTAAACCACAACAGAAAGGTGTGATAGCTGCAAAAGTAGGATGTTTCAAGATAGTACTCATTAGGGACAGATCCATTTCATCCAGCCTATTTGCCAGATCTCCACTGCCCATCAAAGACACCTGTTCAGATCCCCAGCTCATCTGCTCAAGCCCCATCCAGCTGACTTTAGATGGGCATGTGCCCACTGAGAATAGAGCTCTTCAGCTGTGTATCACAGGCCCACCAGGAATCCAGCTCGAGTGCTGTGAATACACATCCTGCAGCATGGATGTCTCTAGGGCTCCAGAGAACATGCCTTGCAGTGCTGGCACTCTCTGCAGTGCCTGTCTGGAGGCACACTGTGTAGCTGTCTGATCTGATGAGAGGAGCAGGCAGGATGTGCATAACAGCTCACATGTACTAATTGCCCACAGCTATTAGTGGGCAACTACTGGCAAGCTCTTACAAACTGCTGTTTCAACGTGCTGTGGTTCTGTGCCTCCCTGAAAACAGCATTTCTGTACACCTAGCTCAGATACAGTCCATGCTGGTCTGACAGGTCATGGGAGCTCCTGAAAGGACACAGGCTGGGATTGGGAGTGATGGGGAGTGAGTTTGTACAATCCATGTCCTACTTACAGAATTTTAATTACCTATTTGTGTGCCCTTGTCTCAGGTGAAAGATGGATCTACCTAAATGTGGTTTAGTTACAACTTCCACTGCTGTCCAGGTATCATGCCTATAAAATGGAAATACCAACATTAGTCTGAAACCTGTATAACACAGTACAATCTGTTCAACAGGGTAGGTGGAGCATGTTTACTGTTTTTTTACAGTGTTGTGGATACACAGTGCAAGTCAGTTTTAATTTCTTTAAAGGGAATGAAAATTTGTCACAGATGCTTCACAATTTTTTTTAATTAGCTGTTTCATTTTTCCCAGTCTGCTTTTCCCAGTTCTGGTTCTAGTTCTGGTTTCAGTTTCCTTGTAAATAACTCCTTAGATAAGACTCCAAAATCAAAAGTACTAAAATTTTACTAATGGACTCTTTCTTGATGAGACATGGATGGTAGGGGTAGTTCAGATCTTCACTGTTGCATATTTGATACTGTTCATGTTTCTTTACTATTTGAATATGAATTCATGTTATAGAATTAACACATTAAAGGCCTGCATCAATCATATTGAGAAGCCAACAAAAGGAATTATAACACCTTGAATTGAGTTTGCATGGCCAAGCTTTGATAGTGGGGGGCTACAGGGGTGGCTTCTGGGAGAAGCTGCTGGAAACTTCCTGCATGTCTGGCAGAGCCAATCCCTGAGGGATCCAAGCAGATGTGCCACTGGCCAAGTCTGGGCCAGCTTAACAATGGTGATAACGCCTGTGTGATACCAGATTTAAGAAGAAAAAAAAAAAATAAAAGTTATTGTGCAGTTGTAATTGTGGCCAGAGGAGAGGAATAAGAAGATGTGAAAGGAACAGCTCTGCAGACACCAAAGTCAGTGCAGAAGGAGGAGCAGGGGGTGCTGCAGGCGTCAGAGCTGGGATTCCCCCCTGTGGTGTAGCCATGGTGAGGTAGCTGTGCCCCTGCAGCCCATGGAGATCCACAGGGATCCAGAGATCCACCTGCAGCCTCTGGAGGAGGTGGATGCCTGGAGGAGGCTGTGAAACTGTGGGAGGCCCATAGAAAGAGAAGCCCCCACTGGAGCCTGCTGTACTTGAGGGACTGCACCCTACGGAAGAGAGATCCACGTTGCAGCAGCTTGAGGGCCACTGTTGTGGGATGGACTCATGCTGCAGCATTCTCAGGGATCTGTTGCTTGTGAGATGGACTCACATCAGAGAAGTTCATGGAGAACTCTCTCCCATGGGGGGGACCCCATAGCACATCAGGGGAACAATGTCTCTCCTTGAGCAGCAGGAGAAACAAGTGATGAACTGACTGCAACCCCCATGCCCTGTCTCCTTGCACCACTGGGGAGGAGGTAGAGTTGGGAAGGAGGTAAGGTGTTTTTAATGGGTTTATTTTACTTGCCATTATCCTGCTCTGATTTTGTTAGCAATAAATTCACTTCATATCTCTCATCAGAGCGTGTTTTGCCCATGACAGTGTTTGATGAGTGATCTTTCCCAGTCTTTAACTCATGAACCCTTTGTTGTATTTTCTCTCCTCTCTCCAGCTGCAGAGGGGAGTGAGAGAATGGCTTTGGTGGGTGCCTGGAATCCAGCCAATGTCAACAGACCACACATATACTTTATCCCAGTTTATAAAGATTAGTGTCTTCCAAGAAGAAACAGATTACCTTTTTATACAAACAAAAGTCCAGACTTAAATAATTTACAAACGGATTTGAGACACTGTCAGAACATTTCAGACACTTAATGAATTCTTTGTAGAATAATCTCTCAAATGCCTTCCATTGCAGCTATCTGAAAATATTTCATAGTTTTTCAGCTTACTTGTAGGACACTTATTATCCACCTGTAATTTAATACTAGTTTGAAAAAGAAGCAATGCAGCAAGAAAAAGTTTAAGACAGTAATTTCCCTTATCACTTTAAATTTTCTCTGGAAATTATTATAAGCACTGTTATCTGAAGCGAAATCTTCAACCAAGCTTTTTGAACCTGTTACAAAATGTAATTTAGGTCAGTTCCATGATTTGGTTCATTAAATGATATTCCTATCATTTTGTTGACCTGATTATTTAGGTTTGTGTTTTCTGAGCAGAAAACAAGTTACTGGATGAAGACCACAAATCTGTGTAGAGTGAGGATTTTGAATCATTATGGGACATTTTCATGTGGACATAGAGCATAGGGGAGGAGAAGTTGCAGATTTGTGTGTTTGTGTTTTGAATAGATCTGTGAGATTAGTTTTGCCAATGCACTCAGTGCACCTTCTGGCATCTAACATACCTGACAGGCTTATACTAATTTGGAGTTATGCAGGTGCTTGGAGACCCTGGGAGTCATATCTTAAAGATGGTGTCATTATTTGAAGTTTACACAAAGTTGGAATGGAAAAAAATTTATTAACCTTTCAGGTCTCTGTGAATGTTTAAGATTTACTGTTATAGTACTTTGTAAAAAGGGGTTTATTTCAGGTTAGTTTCACCCTTGGTATGCCTCACAGATATAAAACTGAAGCCCCAGAGGATGATGCTCCAGTTTCCTTTCATCCTCTGAATCAGCACTGAATTTTTTGGATGCTTGCTTCAGCTTAAAAAGGAGGAAATTGAAATCCAGAGTTTCCATCTTGAATCCAGGGCCAGTAAGAAAGTAACATAGCATTGCAGGACCCAGCTTCGACATAATTTTTACATTCCAATGACCACTCCTCGTGCTGCTTTTTCTGAACAATGCTCTGAAGTTTTTGTGCAGGGCTTTGGACAGAGACCAGGTATTCCGTTCAAGTCTCTGCATTCTGGTTTATGAGGACAAATTCCTCTTTCATTGGTTTCATAAAATTCATTCTCACATTGTCCAAGAATCTTTGTCAGATTAACTCATTGGTTAGTTACACCCAAAAGTAAGATGGTGTTCAGAGTATTTATTTACTCATTTCAACTGTTACTCAAAAACTTAAAAGAAGGCACTGAATCTCTATACTGTTTCAAGAGCTTGATGAGATAAACACATTGCAAAGCTCCGATATTTAACTCTCCAATTTTCTGTACCTTTCAATGATCTCTAGGTGTGACAGTAGATGGACAGTAGAAACTGGGTTTAGTATTGTCTTTTGTGGGAAGCATGATCTTGCATAACAACATCCAAGTGTTACCTAAGAGCATAAAGACAAATTACATGTCTTGGACTGCATGTAAACACTTTGCAGAAAATTTCTTCTGAATGATGCAAATCACACAGTTGGTGTTTGATTTCTCCCAAGAAAGTTCTCTTTGCAACAGCAAAGAGTTGCCAACCTGGTTGACTTTGTGCTGGCTTATTTGTCAGTTCTTGTTTGTGGCTTTCTAAAAGTCAAGTCTGGGGCTGCTTGCCAACCCTTGTGCTGGAAGAGACTGGAGTGACTGGAAAAGAATTTCAAGTTGCATACAGAATATTTAATACTTTATAGCTTTAAGAATTTCAACCCCAAATGCTCCACATTCAGCAACTTTAATTCACCTGACAGCTGCAGTAATTGAGCAAGGCAACCATGTTTACTCCATGCTAAAAACAAAATTTCCTTTATTGTAAGAAAATCTGTGATGAACTTCGAATGGCTATTTTGATTGCACCTTTCTCAAGTCTCACAGCTTTCTGAAACCTTTATTGCTCTCCTAGAAGTCATTACATTTAAAACTATAGGAAAATTACTTCAGAGAATTTTTTGAATACAAGCTGACAAATACATTTTTTGAACACCTGAATTTAAAAAGTAAAATTTTTCTCTCAGTTTCTTCAGGAATCTTTAACAAGTTGCTTCACTTTACTGAGTTCTTGCAGAAGTCTCCAACTTTTAGGAAATGCTTTCTTTTTCTCATTAGTAAATATTTTGAGCAAAGGCAGGATGCCTGCCATAGATGTCTGTATGTGTGATTTATGTGTCTGTTTTCAGGAAGATGTAAGCAACTCAAAACTGAGTTAAAATGAAAATATGTAATTTTTCATTTGAATTAAATTTCTGATTCAGTGAAAAATATGGCCCTAATTCTGCCTCCAGATGTTGATGTCAGCAAAATTAGAACATAAACCTTGTAAATGGGTCTGCGAGGAAGGCAAAATGACTAGCTATCTACTTAAAATTCTTTTAGATTTTAAACTTTGGAAATATGGTTGTTTTTTTTTTTTCACCCCTGGAAATACATCTACGCCCCTATGTGAAAGATAAGGATATGTGTAATTTGCTGCTTTTCTCAGTATTTTGCACCAACTGTCATAAGCACTTTCTTCCTATTTAAAAAAACAAGTACGTTTATCTGTAATTTGCTTTATTTTATGCTAATATGAGGGGCTGTCATTAATTACCATTTTAATCACTATAGATATTTCTGGTAATAGCATGTTTTCTTTTCTGTCATATACTCTTAGAGGAAAAATACTAATTCATAAATACTCAGTCTTCTGAATTCATTTCCATCATAAAAGCATCAGTGCTTTAGTTATTTACAGTGTTGGTAATATAATTACAGATCCTGCTCATAAAAAAAAAATGCCAGAAATATTTATTATTAGCAGAGTGCTTATGCCATCACAGTCATGCTTTGGATCTGTGAAGAAACACTCAGTGTGAGAAAGCTGCAAACTAAAACCAGAAGAAATTATGCAGGAAATGGAGGAGGTTCAAATAGTAGGCTTTAGTTTCCACTAGAAATAGACATAAATTGGGCAAAACATCCTAAATCTCTAGAAGTGCCATCCCTTTGAGGATTCAATCTGTTGAACTGCACCCTCATGATCCAAGAATGATTGTAAAAGTCGTACCCACTCTACATGCTAAAATCTGCCTCAAGGGGCTCTCAGCATAATCTAACCTCTTCTCTTTCATTTTTGCAGAAAGATCACATGTGTCATAGATATACTAGATATTTTCTACCAATTCAACAAACTACCCAAGGCTGCCTGAGAATCTTAAAAAGGTCTTTCTGTCCAACAAATTACACCAGAGCCCTTTGATGCACAACCATTGAAATTTAATATTGAAGCAGTTATGCAATTTTTATTCTAAGAAAAATCACATACCTACAAGCCTTGGATGAGGTTAAATCTTAGCAGCATCAGGAGGAAGTTCTGGAGATCAGGAATGACTGAAATGAACTGGGGACACAGCTCCCTGTGGCAAATTTGCTGTCTAGTGCCACAGAAAGGATTCCATTGCCTGGTTCAGTGCAGTAGTTCAGAGACAGGAGTTACATATAGAATACATGAACTCTTATCCATCAGAAATGATCACCTATGTAGAAAAATGTCTCCCAAGAAGCAGAGGGGCACTGCTTCAGTCCTTCTTGCCTGGAGAAGATGTCTCCATCCCTACCCCACACCTGTTGTTACTTACAGAGGTCTGCTCATGCTGCTGAGTCATTCAAGCAGGTGCCAGGGAAAATTTGAGGTCTTGCAATGACTGTATCCAGCAGATACAGAATCTTGTTGTCTTTCTGTAGTTCTGAGTATGAATCCAAACACACAGAAAAGGCTCTGATTTTCAGTGGCATCCCTTTTTATTTCTCATCAGTGTGTGTAAGTGTGGGTGCATGCCCACACACACCTGCAGCCACAGAGTCAAGCCAAGGTAAAAGAACTGAAGGAAATCTGTGCATGCTCAACAGTTGTAGGAACATTTTCTCCAAGGTTTAATTATAATACCAAGTGTGTTTGTAACAGTGATAAAATGGGGCCTCATCTTAAAGAGCAGAGTTCACAGCTCAAGCTTTTAAAGTCACAGGGGAATGACTGCTGAGCCAAAGCAGCTAATTATTAAACATTCATCCCACCTCCTCCCCACAAACAGAATATTTGATGGCTTAGTTTGCTGGTTAATGCACAGTGGCAAGGGCATCAGCTTCCACATGTCTGCCAGCTTGTTTCTTGAAAACCTTAGTCTTGAAACAAAGGTGCTGTGAATTCTTCAGAAGGTCAGGAGGCAGTGTGAGATTTTGGAGATGAAATAGATGGCTTTGGCATGAGGGCCAGCTGGCATGGGATCTAGTAGCAAAGGGTGGAGACCTAGGTAGAAGAGATATGCAAGGCAAGGAGTGAGATACAGCCAGTGTTCCACAAGCCTGTTCATTGCACCCCAAAATTTATGTTGCCATCCATCTAAATCTGATGATTCACTCATGACCAAATGAATTGGGTGTTGATTTACAAACAGGAAGTTATTAATAGTGTTAAGACACTACTGATGCTATAGTAATTTAGATAAAAATTAATATTTAGAATCTTCACAGCTTGGTTTTCTTTCCTATAAAAGTATTTTTTTATGCAGAACAAACATAATTTTTTTATACTTAAGCTTCATGAGAATCTATTTTTTTTCTTTAAGTATTTGGTTGGATTAACACATACAGTCATTAAACAAATATTTTGTATTTATATCTGTTTTCAACAGGGCAGTCTAGAAAAATGCTGAAGACAGAAAAAAACAATGAATAAATATTTGCTGACAGTTTGGGTTATGTTGTTATTTTATGAAGAGAAATTATAGACTCCATTGAAAAATTAGAGGATGGTCAGCAAACTGGTAATTGTTAAACCTTATGTTTTTTTTCGTGATGTTACTCTCCACTATGAAAGTCTGAAAGTTCAGATGTAGCTGCTCAGAGCTTGCAAAATAATGTGTAAGATTGATACAGTTCCTGTGCAAGTGATAGATTACCTGTGCTTAACTTTATAGACTGACACTATCAATGAAGAAATTTGGAAGATGTCTCTGAAGGAACAAACAAACCGTGGGTTTAAATTCAGAAGGGGAATTATGCAGAGAAGTGATGGAGATAGGAGAAAAGTAAAAGATTTGCAAGGACAGTCACAAGAATTCCCCTCTTTCCTTCCTGCTTTATAAATTTCTGAAATTTAAAGCAAATTTATTAGACTATTGTACAGCTTAACCCAGGTAGTCATCCTGCCATGGAATATGCTTCTTATCACATCTCATGTCAGGCTTACAGCTTTACAAATATTACTTATTCCTTTCGAAAGAATGCAAATATCTATTCTGTCACAATCAATAAATAGATAAATAAACAGTTCCATTCAGTTCAGTATAAAACATACTTTAAATTAACCTTTTAAAAGTAAAATGCTCTCCATTATTGTAGGTAACAACTTGTCTGAACTGTCCAGAAGGATTAATGAATGAGATAACAGAAATGCCTATCAATACTTCATTGAGCTCAGCATAAAAGTTTTTTTTTTTTGTCCCTGAAGTCCCACAATAGCACCATATTTCATTTGAATATTAATGTTTAACTCTGAAATTATTAATTTAAAAAGAAGTTTTCTTCATTTGATACTGTTAGAGAATTCACACAGATAATGGAGTATAAAATATAATGAACAGCATCAGCCTATTAAATTATGTAGTAAGACATCAGAAAAAGTAAATATATTTACTTTTCATTTCATTTTCATGCCACATTTACGCATGTGAGACTGAAAACAGCTTTTCAGCTGATCTTATTTATACATAATACATAAAAAATACATACAAAAAATGCTGGTCTTATTTATACATATTATTTACAACATTACCAATAAGCTACTTCATACATCAGCCTCTTGTCTGAATGCAACAGAACCATTTTGTCAATGTACCTGCCTCATTTTATTTATTTATTTGTGCACCAATCGTGCACAAGTGCTATGGAGATCTAGCAGTTTAAGGAATGCTGTAGACACCAAGAAATTCTAGTGGACAATATGTTGGTAAAAAATATGTTGAGAAGTTGATGTCCATGAGTTTTGAGAGTGAATCTGACAATCTAGAGGTGAACTCCTTAAGAGGTAGTAGTTGCTTCCACATAATTGTTTGCACTTTTTTTAGTGACCTCATAGGAGTTGTATTACCCTGGTTTCAAATGTGCTCATTTTTTACAGTATTTTCTGCTTTCAAATCTGTATCACAAAAACTTTTTATCCCATTTTTTACGTATTGCTTCAGATTTTCTTAAGACGCCAAGGCGTCCAACCAGATAAGTTTTGTGATTTGGTTTACAAAGAAATAATCTGCTATAGTTTCAGATTACTGTCAGGGACAGTTTATATCAGCTCTAAATTAAAATTCCAAAGAGATAATTATACAGAAGCCATCAGGAGTTTGGAAATGTTAGCAGAAGAAAAATAGACACCCCTTCACATAGCTTTATTCCTTCAGCCTTCTTCAAGATAATTGATATGTGATGATTATTCAATATTTAAAATTTTCCTGAGGATGCCTGTTGGGAAAATATGTTGACGTCGCCCAGATGTTAAATTTGTGAGTGCAGAGCATACTGTTTAATGGGTGGCTGAGGAATGGAAGATTAGAGTAAGAAAAGCTGGGTGAAAAGTGATCCCTCTAAAGTGGTGATTCACATAGTAATTTTATTTCATTTAAAAGCTGGCTCTGCACCTGAGATAAACGGCAGCAGTCATTTTTCAATCCTGCTAGCCCTCTTAACCTTATTATTGAATTTGAAGGATAACAGTTAAGTGCCTATCAGACCAAAACTGATTAGCAGGACAAGTCCAGATATATCACAGGCTCACATGAAAAAGCAGTCTTTGGTCATTATTAGACATGGGAGTTCATATCATACTTGTGTAAAGACATTATAACCATTTTGCCATTCCATTATATAGACCTAAGCACTTAGATTAGGATTCTAAATCTGGATATATGCAGGGCTAAGATTCTGCTCTCAAGAATTCCTCTTGAGGATGGAGAGCTTCGGATCATTTTGATCTCATCATGAAATGCTGCCGCAGTAACATTTTTAGGTCCAAAAAGTTCCAAATACTGCACATGTTATCTACTATATTAATTGATTACACATAAAAATAAGGTCCAAAAAGAAAGTGCATTAATTATGTGTAGAAATATGAGGTCTAGTTTTATTTACTAAAATGAATGACCACCTGGTCTCCTGGGGTTTTTACCAACTTTGGAGGTTAAGCATCAATGAATATAAAAAGCAAACAAACACACAGTTAATAATAATTTCCATAAGACTGCTGAAAAATAGCAAGCCATGTATTAATGTGCTGAAAAATTATTCAGGACAGAGCATAAATGCATCTGTTTCAACTCTTTTGCAAAGAGAACTTTGCAAAATGAACAAATTTATCTAAATTGATGGATAATATTTCATAAAACCAGCAATTCTCCTTCCCAGAGGATACAAGCCAAATATTTTTGACTGAAATATTGTGCAATAATAAAACTGTAGAAAGAAATTAGTGTTATGTTACTATATGGTGGATAAAGGTAGAGAAAATATTTACGGACATGCTAGGAATAAAAACCATACAGAATGAAAAAAAAAACAACCAGAGATCTTCTGCATGATGAAATATTTTTCTTTCTAGGCCAGCTGAAATGGGTAATTCAGGTGAAGATGTGGTGCACATTCAAATTATAGTAGCTACCAAAGTTCAGATTCTTATTTAATTATATTAATCAATTAAAAAATATAGTCCAACTCAAATTAACACCACTAAGGAGGATATAGGGGTAGAATCTGTCTCCTGACACTTGTAAACTCTTCTGCAGTATGGTTGTTATT
>WBNO01028759.1:75660-94849 GCA_013400575.1 Peucedramus taeniatus | reverse complement strand
CCATTGTTTTGTCTCTCACTGTCATTGTGGAACCAGTGGAATCTCAGGTTCTAACCCTGTGTGTACTCCTAAAGTTGTCTTTCAGTAGTTTTAGATGAATACATCTGTCAGTCTCAGATGCAAAATACAGGCATTTTCCAAGTCATTTTTTCCCCAGGGTCACCTGCACAATACATAGTTCGCACATTCAGCACTTTTAGGGATAGCTGGTACTAAGAAAGGCGAGAAATGGGAGAATTTCTATTTTCCTAAAACTGGATCATATTTCCTGTGCAGAAGGTTGCATGAGCAGTGATTAGTGTAAGCAGTCACCCAAGGCTTGGAAACGGAGATAATTTGGTGATTTTTAAATGTGCTGTTCAGCTACATGCAGCAGGGAAGAGCCATTTCACCTGCTGCACATACATGTAGCTACCAGGGGCTCAAATGGGAGAGATCAATTTTATGCTCAGCACATGGCTGTGGCTCGAATGGTGGTGGCATGTCAACAGCCACAACAGGCCATGGGACTCTCAGATGAGGAAAGGATTTTAAGATCTAAAAGTTAGGTGTATTTGTGAAGAGAAATGCAATCAACGGATACATTTTTTTCAGTGCATCAGAGGAAGGGGCTCTAAACACCCTCTCCTGAGGAATTCAACTGCATGTCAGTGAAGGTAAAGTGGATATAAGAAAAATGCCCTGTGTATGGAAAGCATTAGGAAAGGTCATATATTTCAAGAAAGAATATTGTTTACAAGGAGTGTTAATAGGTTTCAAGGGAAATGTTAATTTTTTTTCCTGGCTGAAATAGCTACTGTAAGTTTTTAATGGTTAATCATTCATTCTTGAATTTTTATATTAAGCATTTCATATTACTTTATTGACTTAACTTTTATGCTCTTCTTCATTTTGACAGTAAAGAATGACCAGGCAATACTCTTTGAAAATTGGAGACCATTTGCAGCTGCTCTCTGCCGAGGAAAGTGAATAATAGGGTGCCCTCAAGGAATTTCAAAGGTATCACTCAACAGAAACTTTTGTGTCTGAAGAAAACTAGATCATTTTATCATGGTAGGCATACTGATATGTTTGCTTTAATAAAATGCCATATTTCTGCCTTTAATCTCTTGTCAACCAGCTATTAAAACCTCAAAGTGTATGCGTGCAGCACATGAAAACCCTTGTAGTTTCAAGTTTGTCACACAACATGCAAACAAAGCCTGTAATTTTTGTTTAGTGAGCAATCTGTAATAAACTTACTGAGTAATGGCAATAAGGCTCTTTTTCTCACCCCTTTCTCAAGCCAACAAATCAATTTGGTTTAATTCAATAATCCATGCAATTTTTTAAAAGCATTATCTAAATCCTGCAGAGTCCTCCGAAGTGGCCAGATGATGAAATAATGACAACTGTTTTCCATGTAAATAGTGAGGAGCACCTGAAATAATAGCAGTGTAGGAAGATGATTGCTTATGAGAACTGACACTATGTGCCTCGAGCCCCCGGAATTTTGCACCTGCACTGAACAGTTCCCCTTGTCTTTCAGCATGGCAATTCTGTGCTGTTAACTCACTCATCATTTTATGCCTGTTAAGGCAAGGCTTGAATCGGTGCCCACAGCTTGCTTTGGGAGTAAAAGACATTGCTTACGACCCAGATCTTGTGGATTTTGCATCATGTTAATTCAGAAATTCCTCAACATTTTTGTGGATAAGGATACCTTAGTGAGTTTGGGAATTGTTTCAAATAATAGTAGAAGACTAAAAGACAATATTTTCTGAACAATAACCAATAAATATCTTCTTAATAACAGTTATACTGTTTATAAAATAGATTTAAAAATAATTACATTAACAGATATCCATATCCTTTCTGTCAATCCTCTTGTGTTCATGAATTTCAGAAGGTGGTGTACATTAAAGAAGCCTGTTTGTTGATAAAACATTGACCCAAAAAATGCAATGATAAAGATTGGTAAAAACTATGCATTTAAGATTATCAGCAGTCATATATCACATCAGTGAACCACAAGTATTGGGAAGTGTTGACGGTTGAGAGGGAAGAATAAAGCCTCACACGCTGCAGCTGCATGTGCTTGTGTCTGCAGGACAGACCCCAGCACCTGGATGTGAAAAAACTGGGAGTGAAGATTGCATTTCCCTGAGCTCAGTGGAAAGGGACCCGTAGTTACTCTAAACCAGTAGCAACACTGTCAACTGCCCATTTGTACCCATCCTTTTCCCTATTACATTAACTCTTGTCAGTGTTTCTTTCAATAGAGTAGTGATAAACTTTTTTATTTCTACTTCTGGGGAAGTTTTTCAGTACCACCACTAAGTTCCGTGCCCTTTCTTTATCTTCTGTGTTTTATTTAAGATGGAGTTTGTCATAATGAAGTTAGTGTTAGAAGTAAAGAAATGTAATAAATTTCAAAAGTTGCTATTTCATTGCTGATATACCATAAATGGAACATGTAGTAAGTTTTCATGTAGGTGGGTGGTCAAGAGAAATATACCTTCATACACCTGTGCAAATTGCTGTCCTTTTATTGTTACAGTTCTAGTTTTTCCTTTATTTTTCACTGAAGTAGCTACTTATACAGGTGTGAAGCTAAGAATTTTTTTTCCTCTCAGAGAAAGTTAATATTCCTTTTCTGTGTTGAATTTCAAATACATCCTGTCCTAGGTTTTTAGGGTCCTTTAAAATCTCCTATTAATCTTCTTTAGTTTTGGCTAGCTCACATAATTTAGCACATTTTCTTACCTCTCTATTACCTTGCTTTCTCCTGTCATGTATTTTCTTTGTTTAGTTTGTCGGCCCCATGTTCTACTTCTTCCTAAACTGTAAACTGGTAACTAGTTTCTAAATCACAGGAAGATGTTCCTGTAATCTATTTTTTTAATATATTTTCACTGAACTTTTTCTTTAGGTGTGATACTTTTCCAAACACTTTTCTGTTTAATAAAAAAAATTAATTTTTGACCCTGCAGACCAATCCTAATGCATTGAAAACTCATAGGCTTGCATCATGGAATTTACGTTCAACTGCCTGTTTTATAGATCTTTCTGGAATTTTTGTGTCAGCCTGTTAACTGAGTTATTCTCATATCCAGGATTGCCACTAGCACTTTTTCATTCACATTTCATATTAAAAAAAAATTGATAAAATGATTATTGTAAGTTAACCATTGCCCAATAAGGACTAATAAATTATTGAACAGGTCGATGCTGTTCTGTACACAGTGTATAATCATAGCTTGTTACCATGTGAGTACATGCACATGATTTCCTACTTATTATCTATTATTGTTGCTTATCTTTACTTTGCTATCTGCTAAGTATTTTTTAATATTTTCTAAAGTATTAGTATCCTCTACCACATTTTTGCTAGTTACTTGAACAATTGTAAGTCACTTAAGAGCTTTCGCTTTGATTTAGAGCTGGGTGTGTGGATATCTTGAGACCAATCAGGAAGTTGGAATCTCTCTCTCAACTTCTGGTTCAATGTTGGCTGTTTCTGACTTATGATTTAAATGATTTTTTTTTTCTCCCCCATTGTTTCCTGTTGTGGCATAACCTTTGACAACTTTTCCATATTGACAAATTGTGGATCACCCACTCCTGTGACATGTCTGCAAGGGACCTGGCTCTTGTAGTCTGGTACATCTTTTTAGTCCCTGATTCCTGTGGTCTTCAACATTAAATGTTTTTGCCTGAGTCTGATGACCTCTGATGGGAATTTTATCAAGACTGTTTCTGTAAGGTTTGCAGTGTTCTTCAGCTCCCCCAGGAAGTTATAGGATTTTTTTTTTCTTTCCACTGAGATGTTTGCTGGAAAAGGCTTTTTTTTTGTAGTAATAGAAGGTTCTTGCAGTGTCAAAACAAAGAAGTGCTGCTATTAAATGTTGGAACAGGATGGGCTGTTTTATCAAGGTGTGCTCTTGCTTTCTTGTGTTGTCGTATGCTTAGTATTTATGGCTAAACCTTAACCTGTAGACCTGGTGGTGTTTCTGGGTCCTGAGATAAGATGGGTGTTTCAGACAATGTTCCATATCTTTTCAAAGTCGAAATATGATTCAGTATGGAGTTCTTAGGCTTCTTTCACTGATATGCCATGGGTGTGGATAGATGGAATTACTGCTTAGCATTTAAAAGTGGAAAAGGGAAGCTGTGGTATACAATTATGAATTAATCAGGAAATTATTATTCTGTTGTAGCACAACTGTAGTCTGTTACAACCATTAAGTTTCTCTTCTGAATTTATTGCTGACAATTTGCTTTGTGTAGTCTGGATTTACTACTTACAAGATATGATTACAGGAAGAAACTGTGCTTCTTTTCTGCTATTTGTAATGGGATTTTTTATCAATTCATTTGAGTGTGACAGGAGGTCTGACAGAAAACTGATGAACCATAGCTGTTCATGGGAAAGAGTGCAGTACGCTGCCTTTAAAAACTGATTTTTATACACGTGAACATAATTTTTCAACATTCTAAAAATATGCATCAAATATATCTTGAATTACATATTCTTTGCTGCATGGAGTCAGACAACAAGCAGGCAGGCAGTAATTAGGGTGGAACTGCAAGAAAAATTCCTTTCATGGTTATTCTTAGGCTTAGACTTTTTTTTTTTTCATTATTGGTAACAAAAAGTAAATTGTTTAAAGCCTTCTTGTGTGCACATGTCTGTACAGTAGCTCAGCCCAGATCAGGCAAAATAGAAAATGGAAATGTGGCTTTGCAGGAAGCTCTGGCCATGATAACGCTGTGCATTTGTTAGCAGTAATTTGAGTCTTGGTCTTCCCTGCAGTCCTTCAGAGTATTCAGGGATGTGCAATATCATCTTCCTTACATGTGGCTGTCTTTGGGATGTTAAGCTAGACAGGCATCGTGCATACTTCCTGGGACATGTGAAAGGCCAGTCTCCTATTTCTGCACAAGAGAACTCCTGTTATAGAGGAGTACCTATAGTACTAGAGTTGTGTGAGAATCTTTTTGTTTGTGTTCTTTTTTATTGTAATCTTTGGCAAGGCAAATGTGGTTATTTTCTCAAGAGATGCTCCCCCGCTAAAAAAAAAACCCCATGTTTTGTGGCCTTTGCTTACTTTAGGTCACCTCAACAGGGCAGGCAAAATTTTATGCCAGTAAAAATGCACAAAGTGTTCTGTGATAGTCTGTATGGCACACTGGAAGAACAGGATCAGCTCCTCAGTCTGCCATCATCTTTTCATGCATATTTGGGAAAAATGTGTGTCTGCTTCCCCTATAATCTGTAAACACTTTAGGACAAATCTTTATCTGCAGGACAGAGTGCAATGAAGCCAAATTTTAGCTTTGTCCTCTGGAAACTATTTTCAAAATGGCTTTGTGGCATCTCTCTCGAGCCACATTTCAGTGCCAAGAGTCAAAGATAAAAATGAATGTTGTGGTCTCGTTTAGTCCTGTTTCTATCCAGGCTTATCTAACACATGCCTGCATTTGGAAAACAAGGATTTCTGTGGTCAGAATAGAACTGGGCTGGCTTTGGGAGGTATGTAGAGAATTAAAAAAGCTAAACCTGCTATTTTCCTCTTGCTCAAACTTAAAACATAACCATAAAAGACTCAAGCTACTTGTGAGGCACCATAGTGAAACTTTTTGATGGAGAATAAAACCTACCCTTCAATCTGATTAGATAAGGTAGTCTTTGTTCCTCCTTCCTGATGAAATAGTAGGGGAATGTAGGAGTCCAGGAAGGGACTGAAATCTCAGGGTGGTAGAAGTTGCACAATCTGGAATGAAGTTGTGGTTTGTGTATGTCAGGTGCCTGCGAACCTGGTGCTCATGGGGTAACAACAAAGCTGAACTGTATGGCAGCAAAAGCAGCAATCATGGCAAATCAACAGTATAAGCACTGCTTCACCCAGTAGCAGGGTTTCCATTTTTCCCTAGACATAGGATGAAATAGTTCAGAGACCTCCTTCTGTAAATACCTTTCTGGTATTCCTGCAGGGCAGAGATTTACCATGCAGGATGAGTAGAGCAGAGAGACAGCTGTGTGACATCAGTGCACTGAAACTCCTCTCTGTGCGTACATGCAATCATCCCAAGGAGCCCTCAGTACCGTGGTCTTCCTGTTCTGCTGAGAGCTGTTTTTTATAGGATCACCTTGAAGCTGCCATTGAAGAGTAGAGTAATTCTCTCTGCTATTGGTGGTTTGCATGTCAAGTAACCAAGCATAAATTCTCGTGTGGGTGGAAGTACTTTAGACAGAGTAAGGCTTTAGAAATCTCTAAAGGAAAAACCAAAGCATGGGAGGCTTCTCTCTGATGTGAAGTGTTGATGAATGTTCTAATATGCTCAATGCTTTCATGAATTTAAGAAATCAATAGCCACACAAAAAATCCACTCTCAGAATGAAAATTCTAAGTATGGTAGATGCAAGATGGCTCTGATATGATCTACCTCCTACTCCTATTTCACTTGGGCCTTTCTTTTTGTTTGCAGAGACTGGCAGGATGAGATGACAGTTTTTATTTTTTTTTTCTAGTGGCCCTGTTAATACTTTTCACTAACAAGGAAAGGGGAAGGGAATAATTCTCTGCAATAATATTGACTTCTTATGTGATCTTGGGTAAGTCACTGGACTATTGTGTGCTCAGCTTCCTCAAGAAGAGAACAATACTATTTCTGTAGCTTGCACAGGTGTTATGACTGTTGCTGTGAATAAAGGATATTTTGTTTTTCATGGGTTGAACCAGCACAGAATGTTTTCAGTTCTCTTAAAAAAGAAAAAAAAAAAAAAGGAAGAATGTTTCCAATCAGTCAAAGTACTTTGGCCAGCATATATTGAATTGTTCCATCATGCTGTATAAATGTGAGGTTTGAGGTTTTTGATTTTTTCTTTCTTTGTTTAAATATTTAATTTTTTTGAAATCATAGGTGAATTTTTAAATTAAAGCTGTCCTGGGAAAACCATTTCTCCCTAGAAAATATTGAAGCAGAATCTTTTTTACATTTCAGACAGTGAAGTCCTTAGCACTTCTGAAACAGCTCTGTCAGAAAAAAAACCTCCAGCTACTCTATGACATGTTCAATTACTTCCTGTTCTACCCCCCATATTTTTTTCAGCCTGTGTGTGAGTTTATTGTAACAGTAAAATTCTTTGAAAGATGAACTTACAGACCAAGGTGCATAAAAGAAAACTGAGGTGACTTTAAAGAACCTTTGCAGCCTTTGGACTCCAGTCTGATTTATAGATATTTGTATTTGTGTGTATTCTCTCCTGGGGCTTCCCAAGGAATCAAAAGAGTGGCAAAATTTCTTCCATGTTAAATTCCAGTACTGAAACATTTTCCTAGCATTCTGGCATTGGCGAATGTTATTATTCCAATGTGTATTTAGGGCACCTCAGAAGACAACTGTTGAGCCCTTTTCTGTAATGTTTGACTGTGGCTTTGCAGAGTCTGCCTGTTCTGTCCCTTAGTGCAGGTCACCACCTGGGCACAGCCCCAATCCCCAGCAGTATCTGTGCCACCAGCTCTTCTAAATGCTTTGATTTGGAGTTATGGTTAGACTGTAGTCAGCTAATCGAACAAAAAATCCCATCTTCTTGATCAAAGCATGAGTGCTAGTAACAGCTGGTAGTTTGCCTGATAAGAATTTCTTAGTGCTTGCATGGTTTTCTGGATGCCTTGAAGACAACTTTTCCAAATTTCAAGTGCAAATTTTTATGTAGGAATAAGCATACTTCATCAGGTCTTACAAAAGCCAAACCCCAAAACCTCATTCAGAAATTCACAGCTTGTCTACCCTCTTTCTTCCTGTAAAGGGACTGAAGAAATGTTTTTTTAATGTTAATTAGCTATCTGCTGAAACTTGTTATAACAAGACAGAAAGCAAACTTCCCTTTTGGTGAGCAATCCTGTGATTGCACATTTATTACCAAACTATAGTTTGTAAATAGGAAAAAAAATCCCAGACTGCATAAAACATAATTATTAATGTAATAAAGCAAGGCAAGAACAGCATCCAAAGAATTAATGTTTGAAGTCACAGATAATCCTGTAATTGCTACTTCATGGTAAAATTCTGAGTATGTGAGAGGGAGCCTTTATTTTTAAAATGGCACATACACATCAAAGACACTTTTCTTGTCTTTCATACAACTTTCATTCAAGTAAAGAAACACCCACCCAGAAAAGGAAAAAAAAGTTCTGTTGTGCTCGAAAGTCCGTTCATTTCTCCTCAAAGTAAATGCTGGTTTTTGGCAGCCTGCAGATGGAAAAGTGTTTAACGCTGTGAAGGTGAATTGCTGCTACAGCAAGGACTGGAAGTGGATGTCAGCACAAGGGAATTATTATCTTTTTTTTTGTGACTGGTTCTTTGCTGAAGGGTTTTGGTCTAGCCATTGCCAAGCTTAGAGCAAAGTTTGTTTCCTTCAATTGCTGATCTTCATAAAAGCATCATGCAAGGAAAATTTGCCTTAGTGGAGATGAAAACATATTGCAGGTTTCAGTATATTAAAACTGGAATCCTGACTCCCACATGCACAGAGGCTGCTAGCAGAACTGTCTGGTCAGCTTTCCTGAGAGCAGTGACCTCACTATTTTGAGGTATAAGATGTCAAGAATCTGCTGTGAGGATTTCTCCCACTGTGATTAGCTAGGACTTGAACATCACTTGTACCAAAACTAGTATCTTAGAAATTGAGCACCCACATTTTAATAGAAATCTGTTTGCCAACACTCACACATCTAGAAGATAGCCTATATATTTGATTTTTTGTCCTATACTCCTGTATATTGCAGGGTATGCAACTGCATTTTCATCTCCACAAAATTAAAAAAAAACCCATTTATAAGTCTTCTCTTTAACAGAATTTCTCTAGGACTTGTCTTTAAGTGATTGGCAGGAGCAGGTGAAAATTTGGTGTGCCCTGAGTCATAATTGTGCTCACATGTAATTTATGTTGTGGGCTAACCCAGGTGCCCACCAGAGCTGCTCTATCACTCCCCTCCTCAGCTGGACAGGGAGAGAAAAAATAGCAAAAGGCTCCTGTGTTGAGAAAAGGGCAGGGAGAGAGCACTCACCAATTACTATCACAGGCAAAACGAACTCAATCTAGGGAAAATTAGTTTTATTTATTGCCAATCAAGGGGAAAAATAGTTTAATTTATTGCCAAACAAGTCAGAGTAGGATAATGAAAACTAAACACTAAATCTTAGAAACACTTCCCCTACCCTTCCCTGCTTTCCAGGTTCAGCTTCACTCCAAAATTCTCTACCTCCTTCCCACAGTGGTGTAGGGGAATGTGGCACTGGGGCTGTGATCAGTTCATCACAGGTCCCTACCACTCCTTCCTCTACAGAGAGAGGGCTCCTCACATTCCTCCCTGACTCTGGTGTGGGGTCCTTCCTATTGGACACAGTTCTCTATTATTTTCTGCAAGGCGAGTCCTTCCCACAGGCTGCAGTTCTTCATCAACTGCTCCACCTGGATCCCTTCTGTGAGGTGCAATCCTTCGGGAACAGACTGCTCCAGTGTGGGTCTCCACAAGGTCACAAGTCCTGCCAGCAAACCTGCTCCAGTGGGCTCCTCTCTCCACAGGGCTGCAGATTCTGCCAGGTTCCTGCTGCAACATGTGCTTCCCATGGGGTCACAGCCTCCTTTGGGCATCCACCTGGTCCTCCGTGGGCTGCAGGTGGATCTCTGCTCCATTGTGGATTGTGGATCTCTCTCCATCTGTGAATGTCTCAGGACAGCAGCAGGGGAATCTCTGCTCTGGTACCTGCAGCATCTCCTCCCTCTCCTCCTTCACTGACCTTGGTGTCTTCAGGGCTGTTTCTCTCACATACTCACTCCTCTCTCCAGCTGCAGTTGCTCTTGTGTGATAGTTTTTCTCCTTCTTAAACATATTATCCCAGAATTGCAACCACTGTTGCTCAGCGTTGGTCAGCGATGGGTCTGTCTTGGATCTGTCTGGCAATGGCTTCATGAGGGAAGCTTCTGGAAGCTTCTCTCAGAAACCACCCCTGGAGCTCCACTGCTACCAAAACATGGCCCCAAAAATCCAAAGCAACAAGTCATTGCTGGCTCTGCTAAAGAGCCTTTTCTGAATTCCCTGACAAAGGTGCATCAGAACTGTGGTAGTGACCTCCCTTCTTGCAGTTCATGTTGAATATAAATCTTTTGTATACTGATATTTTGTTTAGTCTACTGCCCACCTTCTTTTGTCTTGAAACTGTAAGCTTGTTTCAGTGTGGATTACCTCTTGTTTGGTGTGTGTCATCACATAACCAGGTTGATGTCCCTTCCTACTACTTTAATACTACTTTACATTACTGCCACATTACAGGTAGCAGTAATGACATGTTTTAATCCCAAAGATAGTGCTCATTTAACTTTGAAAGGCATCTGAGTTTTTTGCTTGTGCTGAGCATGGATACCAGCACTTCGTGGCCTTGAAGGAGTTACTTTCTTGTTTTCCAACAGGTGTTAAAAACCATAGAACTTGTATGGAGGATATGAGGATATAGGAGTGGGGGGATATAGGTGAAATGTTAGGTCACTTGTCTTCCTGACTGACTAAAACATGTTTCCAGACTATTCTTTTCATTAATCATTTTCAGAGAAGAGGGAAAAATATGTTCCCTATGGGCAAGTTTGGAGACGCCCCCTCTGGTTCTCCTGCAGCACCACCAAGTGATTGGAAGCAGGAGCTGCTCAGATGTGATGGAAACAAGGGAGCTGAACCTCTCCTAGAAAATCACAGGCCACAGTGAGCTGCAAAACCTTCAAGGACAGTAAGTAACTAAATAAACCCAGCTGATTGTGTATATGTGATCTGGGTATAAGGACACTCTGAAATATAAATGGCAGAACTCATCCTCATAAAATCAAGAATTTTATTGTGGGTTTATAATGGAAGTGGCACTTAGCCAGAGCTGGGGCCTATAGAACAGGATCCTACTAAGCAGTGTATCAGAAGACCAATATTTATTAGTGATGGTTTTCTTGTGTTTATAAACCTTGTTGCCAACAAGAAGCCCTTCCCAAAATGGAGTTCTTTGCACGGCATTTCTGCAACTCTTTCTTCCCAAGCTTCTCAGGCTGTCATGTGTGCCATCGGAGTGCACTGCTGGGTAGACAGCAAAAATCTCTTCCAAGTAAAAGTGTATACTGTGAAAAATTGAGTGTGACCCCATGCTTCAAACACATGGTCCTATTGTCATAAATATCATCATGAGGAAAATACAGGGATTCAGAAAGGGAACAGAGAGAAATATTTATTTTGCTGTAAAAAGTGACCTTGGAAATGTGCATATCAATTAAGAAGCATCTGCCAAGAAATTTTTCTACAAATAGAAAACTAAAGAGCTTGCATAAAAGTACTTTTGTCTTTCTGAAAGAAATGGCTGGATGCCCACATGAATACTGTATCTTCACCAAAAATGTGTATTTTTAAAAATCTCTTATCAGATATACTGGAATGGAATTAGTCTTGAGAAAAAATGCTATTGAGAACCAAACAAAATTAGAAATAAGAAACTCCACAGTTGCAAATGCTAGTTTAGTTCTTTTCACATGAGCCTGCTGAGAAAGAGCAGAACTCTTGTGCATCTTAAATGTTTTCATAACTCTTCCAGTATCCAGCTCTGAGAGGAAGAGGGCTGTGGGCATTCACTGCATGTCAAGTGCAAGAGAGAGACAAAGGGCCTGAAGGATCAGAGCTCATGCTGGATAAACTAACCCAGAGCTTAGGCAACCATAGCATTGCCTCTTGACAGAACGAGCTTATATGTACTGAATAATTAGGTGCACTTACCTGCAGTGGTTTGGTTTTGCATGTCTTTTTGTTACACCGCTGTTGAGCTTTCTGATAGAAATAAATTTCAGGAATTTCATTCTTGAGAGTTAAAAAATGGGGGGAGTGGGACAGATAGTCTTGAGACTGGTGGGTGACCCTGGGAAATGGACAAGGGAGGGAGAGACATTAAAGTGAATTGTGATGTTTCAGTTGGGTTATGTAATTTTTGATCTATCCATTTTAAGCAAAGCAAGTGATTACTAAAGGTCAAACTATTGTAAATTACACAACCAAAAAGTCTTAGCTTTGCATACATAGCTTCCTTTTTTTTTTTTTTTTTTTTTTTTTCCCTTCGAACAAATACATTGCTCTTAATCTGTTTCTCAGGAAAGGAAGAGGAAATAAGCAGCTTTTATTAAACCTCTACTTGGGCTAACATTGTCTCAATTCTGAGGGATGCTAACTACTTATCCTTGAACCTGTAATTGCTGAGCACAGGTTGATGGCTTGTGACTGCAGCACACAATTTGATAGATTAAACTCTGTCAATCACCCCAGTAACTAGCCCAACAAATTCCACCTTATTTTCACACACAGAGCTTTGCCTAATTTCTTTTTATGTGAGGGACCCTTGAAAGCTGGAAGACAAGTTAGATGGACTCTGTTGATTTTCCTAGTATTTTAATTTATCCTTAATATCCTGAAAAAAATGACTCTATGTCAATAGTTTCAGTCCGTTCCTATTTTTAAAACTGAAATCTTTTTTACCAAGCAGAATTAATCATAAGCTGCCTTGTACTTGTAGTTGATAACTGTTCCTGTAACATTCTCCTAATATGTACCTGGTCAGATTAAAGATTTGGCAAAAAATTAGTGCTGCGTCTAAATGTTTTTTGAATGCTTCCAGGGATGTCAATTCCACCACTTTCCTCAGCAGTCTGTCCGAATGCCTAACAACCTTTTTAGTGAAGAAAGTTTTCCTCATATTCAATCTAAATCTCTGCTGATTCAACTTCAGGCCATTTCCTCTCATCCAATCTCTTGTAACTTGGGAGAAGACTCTGACCCTCACCTGGCTACACCCTCCTTTCATGTGGTTGTAGAGACCAATAAGTTTCCCCCTGAGCCTCCTTTTCTTCAGGCTAAACATCACCAGCTTCTTCATCCACTCATAACTAAACTTGCTCTCCAGACCCTTTACCAGCTTTGTTGTCCTTCTCTGGATGTGCTCCAGCACTTCAATGTCTTTCTTGTAGAGAGGGATCCAAAACTGAGCACAGGATTCGAAATGCAGCCTCACCAGTGCCAAGTCCAGAGGGAAAGTCACTTCCCTGGCACTGCTGGCCACACTGTTTCTGATGGTGGATGGCAATTTGACTCTCTCCAAGCATACAGTATTAGAGCCATAAGTAATTCCCTGATTCCCTGAAATGCAGATTGCATTTACAAGCTCTGGTCTCTTCCCACAGCCCGAGGGAGTCTTTGTTGGTGCAAGAAGTTCTTTGCTGGAGCTGGCAGCAATATGGCGGCATTATAAACCAATGATCAGAAAAGAAAGCTTTTATTTGCCTCATTTCCCAAGAGGAAAAATCACAGTTAAAGGCTAAAAATGTGTCAATTACTTTATGATGCCTAAATTTGCATTTGTTTTTATAAAGAACTTATTGCAAATGGAAAAATGTTTACTTGCTGTAAAAGAAAAGGAGTGGAATGAGGTGAAGTTTTCTTTGAACATAACAGCCATGAAAGTTAGAGCATATCCATGCCAGTGGCTTACACAGAGTGCAGGTACTGTTGTGCAGCAAAAATTGGTGCTACCTGGCTCCGTCTGCCAAGTCCAGCAGCTTCCTGGTTTGCAAGTTGCACTGGTTGAAGTATCCAGTTTGTTTTCTACTTGCCTGATTTTTCAAGTGGAGCTTTGGGTTTGCAAGCTAAAAAACCCCCCTTTTCTCTTTTGCTCCTTTTCTTCATGCTGGGCGTTTTTCTGTCAAGGTGGCCTAGCTGGGTGATAAGAAAGGCAGTAGGAATACTATGCATTTAATTGCATGCTAGACAGGCATGAGAGAGCATGCAGGAGGAGCTTTAGCTGACCTTTGTGTGTAGTACACAGTTAAATTAGGATGTCACCTTCTCAAAAACAAAGGAAGCCAAGACAAACTACTTCTGGTCATGAGTCCTAGTCATTAGCACAAAACTTGAGAGTTTGGCTGTGAAAACTAAGAGGGACTTTTGGAGATTTTAGATAGGTGTCAATGGCCTTTACAAGGAGTGGGAAAAGATTTTTGTGACCTTGACACTCGTTCCTAACTCACAGGTCTTGTTATGATTAGGGAATTAATTTAATTCAAATAAGCTGTGGAATGATTTATAGAGTAAATTTGACTTGAGTTCCTAAATTCACTGGAAACCTGGTTGCACGAGTTACTTTTCTAATCTCACATTGTAATTTTCAACAAATTTTGTTCAGGCAACTGATTTACTAATAAAACCAGAAATTATTGATTCTGTAAAGAGAAATCAGTTTTTGCCTGCAGAACTTCTACTTTTATTTCAAAATCCATGTTCTTACAAGACCCTCTTCCTCATTCCTCATTTTAGAATTGTTTGGAAGTGTTTGCATGTGTGGTACGGTAGAATGGGTTTGCCAGAAAGCTTGATAGCTAAATTCCTGGCCATTCTGTCCATTCATCTTCCAAGATCGGATGATTTCTCACCACAGAATGCTGCTGTGTCTTCTCGTGTTTTAGAAAATTACCTATATGATATCATGAATATCTCCAGTCTAGCACAACTGATTGGTGCAAGTCCTATTAAAAATTTAATTACGTCAACATAGACTACCTGGTGAGCAGGGCGTGTTTACCACTTTCCTGGGATATTTTTCTGCTGGGATTGCTGTACCACAATCCCTGTACAGACGTTTAGGTACATTTCCATCATGGTACTGCAGTCAAAACAGTAACCACAACTTAGTTCAGTGCTTAAATCTGTCTCTATCTCATGTCTTCCTGCTTCCATTTCGATGTGTTTTAATATGTGAGGTTAAAATAAAAATCTTTCTTGACTAGATGGCAAATATTTGGCTTCAGCTTCTCTCCCCTTCCTTTTCCTCACTCAACCCACCTGGGCCTATGTTTATTGAACTCCATACATTGTCAAGACAGTATTTGTAAATGGAATTTAACTGTAGGTGAGCAGTACAAATGTAATAGTATTACACAACTCTTGTTTAATTTTGAAAGCTCCATCCTCTGCAACAGCGCTTATAATGGACGGTTCAAGCTGAATTATCCATTATTGCTCCCAAAGTTTACAATTAAACTATCGATCAAAGCTGGCAGAAAATTCTCAAGCAGTCTGGGTGTGTACCAGGCTTGCTTTAGATGCAGGCTGAGGGAGAGAAAGCCAGAAGCAGCCTTCAGCTAATCCTCTTAGTGCTAACTGTCCTGGATGCAGCAGTGATTATGTATCATGCTTATACAGTTTTAATAGTGCAGGTCCTATGCAATTTGCGACCTCTATTTCTGCCTGGAAAGATTGGAGCTTAACAGGTTTGGATCCACAGGGAACCAGCTTCCGCTTTTAGGCTTCTTCAGACACTGCAGAATGCATCTTTTCTGGGGAATTCCACAATAAAATGACTGTTATTTATCATTACAAACCTCTTTATCATTTAGTCAATAAAAGGCCTCTCTTTCTCACTTTTTTTTTCCATGGTGTGCTCAGAGTCAGAAATCTGTATTAGTCTCCCCTGGCCTGAAGGCAAGAGATGTCAAATGCTAAATCATGATCTGCCCTGGCTTTCTGGCTAAATTGTGTATGAAGGCCTGAGGCAAAAAGGTGCACATGCTCATTATTTGAAACAGAATGATTTTTCCCCCTTTCTTTCCTTTTTTTAAAAAAACATATTGAGACATATATGGTAACACACATACAGTAAGCTTCTGAAAAGTATCAAACCTGAAACAAACCAGCCAGAGCTAAATATCTCACATATATATGCTTGCAGATTGGGAAATAGGAAAGGGATTGTCAGGAAAAATCAGATGATCTTCCCCTTTTGAACTTTTTGTTAGCGATGGAGAAAAAAGTGTTAGGAGTTGACAGCAAGGTGACAGATGCGGTATATAATGCATCTGGTGAATTCACCCTTCTGTTTTTGGAGAGGGGAGGAGAAGTTTGAAATGAATCTTAGTTTGATATTGGTCAGGAAACCCTTATGGAAACATATTTTAAAGTCTATGATTGTTTTGCAAACTGTTTTGTGTGTTTTTTCATCTGCTTATTTGTTTGCAGTTTGTGATAGATCACCTTCCTTACAGGGCATTTTTACTACCCCAGGTTGACAAAGAGACTTTTGTGAAGAGGGTTTAGGACAGTCATCCCTTGGGCAAATTTTTGTGTGAACGTATTTGTATATATTTGCCCAAGTCCTTCAATTCTGTAAATAGTCTCTGAGGGATGTATCATGAATACCAGAATATAGTTGGAAAACTTATTTAAAGGATCATGCTTGTCTTTGAAGCAAATTTAAATTTGTTATTTATTTATTTTGACACTAGGGAAATGTTCAAGGTTGTTGTTTTTCAGTATTTGTTCAGCAGAAGGTGACAAGGAGCTTCTATAAAAGCATATTAAACTTCACTATTTCCACACTCTGGACTGGGGTTTCAAAAGCTGCAATGAGACCTGGGGAGCTCCTCTGGAGAATCTAAACAATATATATATTATTTTTAGTGCTCAATATTTTTCGTGTTCAACAAAACATTCTACATATTTATGCTGACCACCTGCTCTCAGTGTGAGCATGAAAACAACCACAACTTGAATAAGAAAAAACAATCATGTCTAACAGGGATATTATGTTCAGCCAGCAAAATTTTTGACATTGCAATTTCGATTTATATTCCAAAAGACGATTTCTTCAAGTGCTTTGTTGCTAGTTGCAAATGCTGGGAATGAACTGAGGCTGCTTGAATTCAGATATCCTATTTCTGAAGGGTTTGGGGAAATTATATGATTGGATCAAAGTTTTCATGGAAGACCCCTCAAAAGGATGACATGTCACTGGCTGTCACCTCCGCCTGAAAAGCAAATTCTGTGAGCTCAACATCTTTTGAGCCATTCCATTTCTGGTTCTCAGTGGAGGGCTTTAGTTTTAGATATATCTTAAATACAAATTGGTTTGGTTTAAAATGTCACTGATTTATTAGAAGTGTTCTAATATGCAGTTTTTTAGTTATCACTGAAATGGTCTGCATTGTCAGTGTGATTTTTCCCAATTTAAAATAATGCATTTTGAGAGCCCTTATATCCTGATCTTTGTAGTCAGATAAAAAATGAGGCTGCTCTGTACACATCACTGGTTCTGTATTTCTTCCAGAGAAAATGATGTCCTCTTGAAATTACTTGAGCTCTTCCCCAGCTGTTACATATATGAGAGTGAAATTAAGAAGAGGACTATGGTTTTCAAAACCTAACATGGTCCCTACTAGTTTGTAAAGTTCAATTAAAACTATCTTTAGGAATTTAACATGCAGAAATCATGCCTGACATTGATCAGAATATAAGTGAGTGAAAAAAGTTCGTGTTTTCATGTTTGTCATATTAAAAACAAAACCAAAAACAACAGACCAATATAAACCAAACATTCCACGCATGAACTTTTCGGCAATCTCACTTTTTCCTCCAGGTTATGGTAGAGCTTACTAGAAAAGAAGAGTCCTTATTAAGCACAACACTTCAGAAACAATAAAGGGCTCGTACAAGTTTTAACAGAATCTGCTTGCTTCTACTGTTTAAGCATGAGACAGTTCTGTGTTCCTTCTTTCTGCGTGTAATCTTCCATGTTTTACAAAGTTTGACTGCTCTGCTGCCTTTTTGTTTACAAGATATCACATGCTCTTTTTCTACATGCATCCCATGTTCTTCAGTTGAATTCTTCTGGAGCTTCATGGAAATGCAGAATTTAAGAATGATATGTCTCCTAAATTTTATTGAAGAATGCTCATGAGTGTTCACTTTGTTTGATTTTTTTGCTTCTATTTTTTTTCCTGTTATTTTTCTTTAAAACTGAATCCAGTTGGACCATACAGTAGTGCAACATGTCCTAATTCTTTTTGCACTGTGGTTGTCCCTTAATATAACTCCACTGAAAGCATAACAGTTTCACCAAAATAAAGTGGCAAATTAGACCCATAAGTTCTTTATTCATTACACAGGAGCAGAAAGTACTTGAAACTGACAGACTTTTATTTGTTGCCTCCTTTCAACTTAATCACTGTGCCTAACTTTCTTTAAAAACATTTTAAAATTTACTAACAGAGGAAAAAAATAGTAGCGCATTTCCAGGATGAGACCTTTTATTGACACCCTTTGTCATACTGTGGGATTTTGTGCCTAGTTAGAAATCATAAAAATTAGATTTGTAATGTAAAACCTAAACAGCACAGACATGTATCTGTTAAAAGTGAAAAATCACAATTATATAGTCTGAACTCCCTACATGATTCTGAAGTCATGTATTTCATTAGAAAGTACCATTATAATTGTTTTCCTTTTTGTTTTCCTTCAGCTTGGCAATGTGCAGGAAACTAATCTCACTGTCTGTGTCCTCCAAACTGAAGATGCTTTCAAGAAAAGGCATACTTCAATGAATGAGACTGTTTACATACTTTTAATGATGTGTTTGTTTTAATTTAGTTGTAAGTTCATCCTTCTGTAGGATCCATCTGAGTCTTATCCCCCAACTATATATGTAATTCAGGCTTCCTGTTTTAAGGTCATTCCTAATACAGACAATTGTTATTATATTGGATATAAATGGAAGGAGGGATTTTAAGATGTTCATGAGCTTAGTATAGGGTTTCTTATTTCAGAAGTCGGCTTCTGTATGCTTCCCATGTATAAAATTATACTTCTCTGGATAAGATTTTTGTTGATATCCTTATAGAACTCAGAGCAACAGCTGGAGTCAAACACAATATGTCAACCATTCTTTCTCTTTTCTCATGGATTTTCTTTCTTCAACTGAAAAAAAGATTTATTTTAGCTTCTTAATTTATAGTTCATATAGCATGTGCATGTTAAAGTCCCATATATGAAATGAATAAACAAACTTCACCCTGCCTTTTAGCTCAGCAAAATTCCATCAGTTGCAAATATAAGCAGCATTTCTGTGGGAACATTTTGAAATTTTATGTTTTAACTATAATCTCTGAAGCTTTTAATACCACCCTCTCAGTTCCATGATTGGGCTACTAAGGACTTGAATCAGTCAGGGGCTAAATGTCTGTCACTGTTGTCCTGTGAGACATGGCTTTGTTTACATGGTTGATCACACTCCAGACCTTCTGCATTCTTGATTTGTGGGAGCATGCTGGAATTTAGATGTAAGCTGAGCTTTAGAGCAATGT
>WBNO01028759.1:443-75641 GCA_013400575.1 Peucedramus taeniatus | reverse complement strand
CAGCATGTTGCATCATGTTGCACAGATGACCACCTGAGGACTGTGTACATCACCTGGTAAAATGTCACTGATCAATCTGGGGTTGCTTACCATGCTATAACTGTAATTCAAGGCCACTTGTTCTGGTGGAGTTCTGCTTGCCTCCACTTGTGCCATCTACTCTAAAACAGGAGTCAAGACAACAAAGCCTTAGCTTCTTGTAAGGACAGCAGAAGGCTTGGAGGGTGGGAATCTGGCTCAGTTTTTCTTGCAAAGGGCTGTGGAAACTTCTTTGTCTCAGCCTGAGAAGAGGAGAGGGCTGATGGGTGGGAAGAAGGGACAGGGAAAAGTTGGTAAGCTGGTTTGGTACCAGGACAGGAGGCAGCAGAGAGGCATTTTTTAAAAGCTGATCCACCAGCACTGTTGAAACCATCTGGCACTTCATTTTTTCCTTTTTTTTGATAGTGTGAGAGCAGTTTGTCCTTTTAACTCTTCATGTTCGGTCTTTTATTTTCATAATCCTAAATTATATGTTGTCTGACAGGTGCTTTCTGTTTCCTTTATTTCTAAAGCAAACAGCAAGTGTGGCCATTCTCCCTGTTGCAGCCTGCCAAGTACTGCTGGATTACAAAGAGCGAGCAGCAGAAAGAAGAATGGACAGTTATTGACACTGTATTTATAGGGCCACTGGCAGACTTGCGTCCTGCCACTTGGGTACTGGAATTGGATTTTAAAATCAACATTATTTTCTGTAAGGAAGCATTTATTTTTGGAGTCCTTGGCACACAGTGGCCTGAATACTGCAGTCATAATTCTGGCAAAACTCCCAACAGACATCTAAGTTACTTTTTCCTTGATTTAGGTCTGCAGGACTCTGCTTTTCAGTACAAACATGTCATATGTCTGTGGCCTAATTCCCAGAAGTTCTGAGCAGACCCACTGTATGTTGCCAACAAAGGGAATGGAGAGAACGAGACAGCTTGAAATGTAGTTAATGAAATTAGTCATGTTGCTTTTATAATTACATTTATAACTGCATCATCATAATGCGATGTGTTGATTAGTATCCGGAGCAGTTCATATAATTAAGAAGAGCGTAGGGAATTAGCAGAGTTAGAGAAACACCATGGTGCTGTTTCTGGCACAGTTCTGTTCACAGCTGTTTGATGGATTGAGAGGTGACCAGAGTGTAAGAACTGGTGGAGAGGCAATGGCTCACTTCCTTTGCATGCCTCTTATGTCTGTAAAGGGAATTTCCCACTGTAGCATCGGTGTGGTGGCTGTTTGGGACTGGCACTTGGTGCTGAGCATTACCTGGGTGCCTGATCTTGCAGACAGAAACCACCCATACATGCTCCTTTTCCATAGATGTCTGCAAAGTTTGCCATAAGCTGCTGCCAAAGATTTGTAGTCAGCAGCACACTGCATCTGGAATGCCCTTTAACACTTGGTCTATCAAAGTATTACACCCGAGCAAAAACCCCACATCACTCCAAAGGGGAAACTTGTGCATTGTCTCTGGTCTAGACTTCAGCTGTCTGACCATAAGCAAATGCATTAGGTTTTCTTTTGCCATGTGCCACATTACACTTGAGTTGGGAAATGTTAGCAGGGCTATATAGCATGTGTAAAAGACTTTGAATGTGGAGCTTAAATAGTTGCAGTCATTATAGTGTATTGACAAATATTGGGTGTGAACAATATTTATGTTCTATGAAGTTCCATGACAATGACAACAGTCACATGAGCTTCTGCTAGTCCAGCCAAAAAAACAGTTTCTGCTGGGGAAAAGAAGTGGCAATATATCTTTAAGCTGGAGATTAGAAGAGGAGATCCGGTTTTGGAGATTTTTTTATTTGTATATTCTAAGACCATTGACTCAGTAACCTATCCACTAATGGGTAGTACCAGATGATTCAGAGCCATAAGATCCAATGGCATGTTGTTTAGCAAAGAACAAGGAAAAAGACACAATCCAAAGGCTTAGTTTTACTTTGTAATGCTTTCCATCTTGCCATGTTATTTACAATCTCATTTCAGATGTGTTGTAAGGTGATTGCAGCATACGAAATGTTCTTACGGGGTTGGAGACAGTTCAAGGAATTGTGGCAAACTAATCAAGTGTCTAATCTGCATTTTATGTGAGTGCTTGAAATTAGTTCACAAATATAATAATTGTCTTGTAGTAATCCCCATAGGTTTTGATAAAAATGTATGTTTGAAGACACTTTGTATATGCATGTTACTTGTTTCCTGGCTGTGTTCTGAACCACACTGAGATAGCAATGTCAAAGTGTTGACACCTCTGTAATTTAGGTTCTACTTTTTACACTCATTGGTATTTGAACTCATGGCTGTTTCAATTTTCTGATGTTCATGGTAAATTTGCATTCCTTCTCTGGAATATTCCTTCATATTTTCATTTGGAAACTGTCTGCTATGTAATATTTATAACACAAGCAGAGACACTTGTGTTAGTCTGCCAGCTTTATTACACTGACTTGACCCTCTCATTGCTAGATGTCAGTGTAAAAGTACACTTACTATTACACTTTATTGCACCAACAAAGACAATGATAATAAATTAATATTTTTGACTGAGTTGTCTCTACATTTATAGGAAGATCTACTCTACAGTCTGTATACCTCACTTCAAAAATGCATCTGTATTTATCTGTGGTAATGGCACAGAATAAAATTTATTCTACAGTTTTGAGAAACTATGGTTTAATTAAATTGATCTACTGAGTGCTTGAAGGTAGTATGTATGAAATTTATATATAGAGTACACTTTAAGATTCAGTTGTTATCATTAAAAGAATATTATTGCATAAGATAAATGTGATCCACATATCTTTGATTTCTTCTAGCATAATTTTTCTTTCAAAAATGAAATCTGTTATTTTGAGGGAATCTTTCCTACTGTTTAGCAAATTAATGATCATTCATGACATTATTGGTTCTGTATGCAGTATATAACTTTTGTATGGATTCCTATACTAATATTGTACATCACTGGTGACTGATAATAACAACTCATTCACCTAAATTTGCAGCCTGATTCCAGATGTCTTACCTGACAGCATTCTAATTTCTAAGTGCTCATTTTTCATCTAAATTACTTTTTCCCCATACGAATCTTAGCAAAAGACTACCAACAACACAATGCCTGCCACTTACAGGGTATCATCTTC
Source organism: Peucedramus taeniatus (assembly GCA_013400575.1). Taxonomy (NCBI): domain Eukaryota; kingdom Metazoa; phylum Chordata; class Aves; order Passeriformes; family Fringillidae; genus Peucedramus; species Peucedramus taeniatus. The sequence continues at coordinate 72,468 of WBNO01028759.1, read as the reverse complement.
TCATATTTTAACCTTTTTTTTTTCCTGGACTACTTGTAACATAGGCAGTTTTTCACACTTAGCTGGGATGCTTTCAAAGAGGATGGTATACAACATATCAAAAATACTTTTTTTGTTTGGATGTTCTTTTGGGTGGGTTAGGATGAGACTTTTTTGAGTTTTATTGGGGGGTGGTGGTGAAACTGGATCAGTAGTTTCTTGAAAAGTTATAAAATAAAGTTATGATAAAAGTTTTTAGGTGAGTTTCCTATAGACTTTTTAAAAAAATTGTGTTTAGTGCTACAGAAAGCACATAGTGCTCTGGTAGGCAACAAACTGTTGTGAGGAAATTAAATATTGTTGAACTTTAATGAGAGACCTCCAGAATGAAAACAAATCTTGCATAGTTTGCTTCCACTGTCTGTAGAAGTTACTTCCAATGTGTCAAATGCTAGATCTGTAGCAGCCCTGCTCACTGAAGTGAATGGAAAGTTTGGTTCAAAGCCTCCCTGGACAATTTTCAGTCTTTTCTGTTTCTGCTGAGGTTGAAGACAACAAGTTCCATATAGGGCCATGGTCCAACAGTGTAAGCTGTGCCTGTCTTCTCAGTCATACTGGCAAAAAACACTAATTTGAAATGTTCATATGGAAATTCCAAGTAATTAATTATTACAAATCATTTAAAAAAATCTGGAGTCTGAATCAAATTGGGTTTTGAATTTTTATTTTTTTTTTCAGATTGGAATAATAAAAAGCATTTTAAGTATGGGATTTTTATGGAGTGTCATGGTGACTATGAGTATGTTTCTTCTTCTCTGTGCTTTTATCTCTGGATATCCAGGTTTCCTCCAGTCATACCTCTTTTGCTTCTAACATTCGCTCATCACCTACTTCATTAACACATTGAATCTCTCCCTGTTTTTAAAATCCCTTTATTTTATGTGTTATTTTGTGTATTTTTTCCTATGCCTTCTGTATTTATTTTCCTCCTTTTGTCCTAAACTGGACTCTTTTTTGCTGTGCAGTTGCCTTACATCTTAATTCTGCTTTCTTACAGTATTCAACTTCAGTATTCCTTTCAGCTTTTTTTTCTTTTTTTTTTTCCTTTCCTTTGTCATTGTTCTGCATCCGTAAAAGTTGGCAGGTATTCCAGAGTTCATTGCTAGTAAGTTCTTAGATATTTTACTCTAATTTAAGTCACAAGATCAGCCAGCTTTTACTGCTTATGTCTTCTTTTCCTGTGTGACTGTTGCTCATACATGGTTCTGAGTATTTTCTTATGTCTTGCCTCCAAATCTGCAGGGATTATTTCCTTTTCCTGATTCTATTCTATTTGAGATAGTTACTTTATAGTAGCAAATAAGAAAGAAAAAGGGGGAAAAGAAAAGGTATTTATATTCTTTTCCTATTATCAGAGGTAAATGGAACTGAATCTTAAATCTTAAGGCTTTTGCTGTCCAGCCTGCAGTGTCTTGCATACTTTTTATACATTTTTACATTTTTTTCATACCTAAAAAAGTCTTAAATATGCAGTTTCTGAAATTTCCCCACTGTCCCATGTAGTTGAGAGCTATGTTGCTAAGCTTTCTTCATGACTACTAGTTCAGAATTTAAATTTGGATACTGTAACTGTAGCAGTGTTTTGTGGCTTTGCCAGTAGCTTCTCCTTTTTAGATATGTGAATCCTAAATGCTATGTGTCTCCCTAACTGTGTGATGCAAAAAGGTATGATTTGCCATTATAGTTCCAGTCTTAAATCCCTTCAGCTTCTGAGTCTTTGTGAACAGTTTCATGGACGTAAAGATTGTGATTATGAGTCATAAAAATGCCATTTTATTTTCTGTATATATATTGTGGCCAAGGAAGAACCAAAGTAATGTTTATAAAAGAACACCCTGGGAAAAGTTATATTGATTTTATCTAACCTACCCATGCTTTTTCATTTTTAATCTTAGTACTTTCTCTGCTAGACATGAATTTTTCCTCTTTTAGTGTTTTCAGTAGCTTAAATTTACTCACCTTTGGTCACATCAATGGTAGTTGCCACAACTGCTCTTAGGTTCCTGGAGCTCCATGAAGATACTTGCTGTCATACTTATGAGGGGGAAGAATAGAAAAACCAATTTTACTTAGATGGCAATTGGAAAAAAATACATTTTTGTCCTGCATTCTACTTTCAGGATGTTTTATTCGGCCTGCTTTTCTAGAGGTAGTGCTGTTTGAGTTCTGAGTTTTGTGATTTTCTTTAGAATCCGCTTCATGCTTGCAATATTAGTAATTTCTTTCCATTAAGGTTTTTTTTCCCTTTTAATATTTTCTGAAAAAGGAGCTAAAAACAATGTTGGGTATGTGCCATGACAATAAATATTTTCTGAGGTAGGGATGTATTTATTTAAAAGATTACCTAGAAATTTCATTTAAACTTCTACAGGACTAAGCTGTACACTTGATTATGAAGATTCTGGATTTCGTGGCTTCAGGTTTTAAGATTGTTTAACACTGAAGTGTGAAATGGAGTAAATCCATTCCCAATATGCAAGAGCCATGTCTTGCTTTCCTCTCCTGGTGGGTTCACAGAACAATTATATTCAGGAAAAGTAAAATACAATAGTGCAAAAGTGGATAAAGCACATGAAGCTGGTCCATCAGTTTCTCCAATGAGGGGCTGTGTCACTGACAGAAGTGAGGCTTCAAGAGGACTTCTGCAGCTGAGATAAGAAACTCTTCCTTTTCCCCCTATAACCTACTTCATTTACCTATATGCAATGTGTGAGTGAGAGACATAAGAAGGGAGAAGAAAGATTTTCCTAAATGTCAGCTACCAGGAGAGGAAAGGAAATTAAACATGAGTCATCTATATGTTTTTGGGGAAAGGAATTTTACTGTATATAATGTGTGTATATATTTATATAACTATATTAAAAAGTTAGATGCTAGCAATAATTGATAAGCACATATAAGACTATGATTTTTCAACATCAGAAAAATGTCATGAATGAAACTATAATTTTGCTTTTTCTGTGAATATGAAAAGCCTGTAAAGTGGAAAATATTATGTATTTAGAATACATTGTATTCAAAGTTATTTTGATTTCTGACCACAATCTCTATAAATTCTTTTTTTGCCTAGCGTTCAAGAGTGCACAATTGTCTAAAGAAAGCATAAACATCTTCTAAGTTGTTGATTTGAGTATTAAACAATTTTTTTTGTGCTAACATGTGGATGGGTGTTTTTCAATTACCTTTCTTACACAAAGGAGTTGCTATTCTTAAGCACTAAAATTCTCTTTGTAGCAACTCTCCACTTTCAAATTTTAGCTAGTGGGTCCTCCAAAAAATGTGTACATAGTGGTGTGCATGAGAAAAAAGGCCAGGGTGTTATGGTTTTAGCTGAATGTGCTGTATAAAACCACTTTACCCCAGCAGTCATACATGGTCTGATCCACCAGAATATTACATTTAGGAATATTTAGTCATAGGGTTAAAGCTCGAATCTCTAATTAGTAGAAAGAGATTTTTGCGCAAAATATTTTTTGTAACTTAAATATAGGCTCTCAAGCTCTTTTTGGTATTACAGGATTCCAGCCCAACAGTGTTGTGTGGCATTACCCTGGAACATAAATGCTGGAGCTAACTAGCACAGCTCCTCAATCTATAGCTGATGTTGTTTTGGTGTTTATACAGAACACCAGGTCTCTGGATAATGAGGATGATGGAAAGATGATAGCTTGATTATCCTGCTGCTGTGCTTTTGCCGGGAACTGATGAATCCTTCACACGTTTTACTATCTCAGGCCAACGGTACTGGGGAGGATGAGAAAAAATCGTAAAGATGACATGTTTGCTGTCCTGTTCCCTGATGGGGCTCCAATGCATTACCTGGATCTAATTATCTCATCTCCAGTTGACAGAGAGGCTTCCATGGCATGCTTTCCATCACTGGGAGCCTCCGCCAAGCTTCCAGTGGGCTGTCTAATAGCTTGATATATTTTTGGACCTCCTGCTCATTGGATGAACAAGCTGAAGTAAATCATGTGTTGACCTCAAAGCATTTATAAACTGTAGAACATTATATTCTCATCAGAGCCATAGGGGCAGTAAACTATAGTTTCTCTGCTGTGAAACATGGTTTTGGTTATGCACTGTGTTACTAGAGTTGTACTTAAACAATAATATATCATTTGTGGCACATGTCGCCTTCTTTATTGAAAGGCAAAACAAAGAGTTGAGGCCAAAAATCATTACTACTTTAGCAATTTTTCACAAAATGCTTTTGTTTCGTACTTGACACACAGATGGGACATTGTACTGCAGTGTAAATGATGTACAGCAGCATGACAAATTTAATTTCCTTTATAAAACAAGAATAAGCATAGTGGATGAATTTGGGGAAATGGTGTTAACTTTTTCTTTTGTTGTTAGTGTTAAAAATAAATTAAATAGGGGAATAAATAAAAAAAATTAAAAATAAAAAAAAATATTGATTCAGAGGGAAAATTCCTCTTGGAAACTATTTGAGCCCTTTAATTGTCTTGGCAGATATTGATTAAAGTGCTTAAATGAAAATATTGAAAACAATAAACTCACTTGTGTTAGAGCTTTTGAATTACTGTGATAGTGATAATCCATGACCAAGGAAGAAATTCACACAAGGTGTTAATGCTACACCACAGCTGGACTAAGCAAACAATAGAAGATCAGTTCTGAGCAAAGTAAACCATATTCTCAGTACTGCTTTCAATCACGGACTCTTTGGTGTTTCAACCATGTTGAAGAAATACAAATGCTGCTTCTCAGTCTTCTTGCTTCAATTTAAGTCTGCATCACTGGGGTGTATTGCTGTGTGATACATCACACTGTGAAAGGTGTCTGGTTCTGGGGAAGTTTTGAATTTGGTTTTGTTCACATGGCATAGCTTTGCCTTTTCCTTTATTGGTGGATTTTAGGGAAACATGACCAAAGTCTTTACTATGTTTCCAACCAGCAAATTTTACTTAACATTTCCTTGTTACTAATCTTCAATAAGAAAACAAGAATTGAATGGCTGTAACATGAGAATCTCCCAACCCACGCACAAGCACCAGGATCCCATATTGTGAAGTGCTGTGCACACATGAAATAGAGCACAAATTCATGAGAAAATTTCCACTCCTTTCCCAAAACTCTGTGTGAATGTGTTTTATCTCAGTCCTGTTTCAGGTGCAGCTGAAAACCAGTCCCATGGTCCTAGAATACAACACAATTCTTTCTCTCTTTGTTTCAGCAGGTGCTAAGTTTTGCCATTTTCGCAATAGCCGAAGCTAAGGAAATTTTTAGCTATTTGGCTTTATTACCACCAAAATCCTCAGTCTGGACTGCTGCATCTAGATTACAAGCAATTAAAAGCTGGAGCTTTTTCACATCTACCAGTCTGGGGATGGTGTCTTAGAAAGATGTCTGTCTGCAAAGTATGGGTCTGAACACGAACTGTCCTTTGAAGTTCTCTTTCCTCTCTGCTACCAAAACTTTGAAATATTACAAATTTCTTTGAAGCAGATGAGGAAAAGATATCCATGGTAGATAAGTGAAAAAAGAAAAAAAAATCCTAGGAAATTTTTCTATGAGCCATGAGCTTGTGAAATCTGTGGTTAGGTCCTGCGTGGACTCTCTTGTAGCTAAAAGTGAGGTTGCTAATGATGCCATCTTTATCTTAGTCAAGGAACTTTTTTGGTCTTTTTCTGACAGATTTGTTTTGGAATTAAATTGCAGTATTCAAAGTCTTAGAGACTCAGACACACACAGAGGAAGAATTATATATGTGTGATTTCCCCACTCTAAATAAATGTATTCTGTTTGTACAACTAGAACCAGAGACTGTAGAGACTTGCTTTATCTTTTCCCCAGTGTTACTGTGTTAGAAACTATGGGCACAAAGCTGGAATAAAATTGTGGTGCCTGTCTGCTTTGCCTGCAAATTCCCATCATCCCATCACAAATCCAGTATGATGCCATTTATTTTGTCTACAATTTTAGGTATGAGCTGTAATGATTTGCACTATTTTTATTGTTTTGTGGTTAAGGGTGTTTCCCTCTTTTATCCCCTCCTGTCTGTCTCTACTTATGTCATAAGAGCTTTATTCAGTCTTATCCTCAGCTGGTGTAAGTTGATATAGGTTTGCCTACATTTACATTAACATTGCTGCAGTTATTTACATAAACTAAGGATATGGCCATGTGTATGGGATCAGCATGAGTCTAGGAAATGACTTGCAAGGAAGTATCCAGGACAGAGGACTTGACTTGAAGTAAATAATTTGCCTGGATAATAGAATTGTTTTTCTCCAAATGGTCTCCTTTAGAGTATGTTAAATAAAATTGCTGGATTTATTTTTACCAAGGTTTATTGAGGTATTTTGCAAGCATGTGGTCTGCAGGTTCTCCCAAGGCAGCAAGGTGTGTATCACCCCTGCAGCCTGACCTTGTACTGTGTTTGGTCCCTCAAAGCCTAGAGGGAGGTGAGATATATGGAAGAGCAATGCAATGGCCATCACATACCTGAAACTTAGTCATAGTCTGGCAGACCATATTCACAACCCTAGTCATAGCTGGATCTGATATTTTAATAGCCCTTGTCCAGGATATACGCTTAGAAATCCTTCCTTACATACAAGGCCACCTTCAATACAGAAGATTTGTTCACTTGGATTGTAGGAAACATGATTTTTCAGCATTTGTCTAGCTGAACACTGCTTAATATTTCCTTTGTCAAAAGCAGCTTCCTGGATGTCTTATGCCTGTATCCATAGCACTTTCTTCTCTGGCAAGATAGAAAATGTCTGATAAAAACAAATCACAGTCAGATGAACTTATCTCTCTGCTGTTGTAGGCAGAAGCTATGAAAAGACACCCTGAAAATCTAGAGAGACTTCTGGGCTAATTGTTCTTCTGTCTTCTGCTAACTTTCTGTGGGCAGTGTCTTTTGGCCTTCTTATGTGAACATCTAAACTAAATGGGAACAGTCTTTTCATGAAATGTGCTGCAGAATTTCTCACCCAAACTGAGATTTTCTCTAGTTAATGTGCTGTGTGGTTTTGGGCTTTTTTGGTGGCATTCATCCTTTTCTGAAAGAGAACTTCAGTAATGGAAATCTGAGACAAAGAAAAATTAAATTTCCTTTTACTGTAGAGTTGACAGCAGTTGGAGTAGCTGTAATCACTTACATTAGAGCTAAAATGCCTATTGAGGGTTTCAGGTAGAAGGAGAATTTTGACAATAGTGTTGAGAAGGTGAGATCCCAAGGAGACCAAAGGATAGTGAAGAAGTTAGTAGTAATTATATTTTGGACCTGGAGAAAGAGAAGGCATCAGGTAAAGGAATATACTTCATGTAAGCCATATTGCTTTCTGTACAGAGATGGAACACCAAGCCCTGTGATAACCATAAACTGCCAGCTGTGGGCAAAACCCTTTGAATTACAACTTGCCATGGCTCGTTGCATAGTGACGCTTGGATAATAATTTAAAGAGAACAAGTCTTAATTTGTTTTCTTTTTGACATACAGCTGCAAGTCCAGGACAGGGTTGACTGCATAGGACATGCTAATAATACCCAAACATGCTCTAGACATGACGACAGAGCAGTGAACCTCAAGCTGGCCTAGCTTCAAAATGAGCAGTGTGTCAAGAGTGAGGTACATCTTTCCTTTCAATGACAGGAAAATGTGTCTGGAAATTTCATACTCTGGGCCCATGTGCCGTGCCCTATACCTCTTCCCCACTGATCAATCACCCCAGGTCAGCCATCTGATACATCTTGACCTGGTGGGTAATGATGGAAATCAGGTATGAGCTGCTATCATTCTGCAGTGAAAAGATGGCAATAACTTGAAAGTCAGATGAACTGAGATTTGTATTTTAAAGGATTCTGAGTGTCTTTTCATTCCGTGTGCAGTATTGCAAATACTCTTGAATAGAGATGCAAATAATATGTAAAGATGGGACTGTGCTCCCTGGTTTTCCTATAAAAGCAATAGGTACTTGTGCAAATTCAGTAATTTAACCTCTGGATTACTTTATCTGTGTTTGTTCATTGCTTCATGGGTGCTGATGTTGTTAAAGATATGGTGCTACTAAGGAAAGAATCCTTTGTCATTACTTGCTGTTCACAGTACAAATATGATGTAGAGGGAAAAGCATATCAGGTTTCACTATAGAAAGGTTGGGAGGAGTGCCACTTCTTTTCAGGTGGGAGAATCAGATTGTGGACATCTTAAATCCAGTAGCAATTTTACTAAGTTATGTTGTTCCAGGATTGGGCCTGAAGTGATGTGTTCTCTAGTTCCTGTGAAGCCTGTAACAATGAACAGTCTGCACAACAAAGTTCTATTATGGGAGCTTATTTCAAAAATTAAAGCATAATGAAACATACCCTTACATTTTTCACCTGCACCTCAGGTAAAATTAATTTTATTTTAAGCAAAGTGAACAGATATGTTTCACAATGTCATGAAAATCATTATGCAATGACTTTTTTTTTTTTTTTACGGCTATTAAGTTTTCTTGCATGTACGAGTTTTTTTCCCTTGCTCCTTGACTTCCATTTGCAATGTTTCTTTACATTTGTAAAGAATGTATATGAATACATTCTGAATACAATGTTTCCAGCATTTGGGACAATTTGTGTCTCCTGTAGATATAAAAGGCATACTGTTATCTACAGGCACACTATAAGTACAACTCTATCCAGAAATGCCTGCTGAGGTGATGACTGCTGAGAATTAGGGTTCGTTTAAGTTAAAGATAGCCAGCCTCTGCCCTATGGAGCTGGAATTGATAAATCCAGAAGGGAATGAAGGTGAAGGGATACGGAGAAGAAGGTAGCAGTAGCAGGAGAGTGTCAGCTTGTGCCATGGAGTGAAGCAGTGGCTCTAGTCCAGCCACATGGATGCAGGGGAGTGAACAGTCCTGTGTGCCTGTGCCTCATATTTCAGCCCTCAGGGTAGACAGCAGGAGGATTCTGGTCAATCTTAACTGCCTAGTCACAGTCCATCAAGTTAACTGTAAAAACTTCTGTTTCAATTAACTATAAGCTCATTGTATTTTCACACAACAGTTAGTAAAATAAAACTCATTAGGAATATAGCGTTTAGACTAGAGTAAGTGATATTTTTTAAAATATCACAGTGAAAACCACATTTTCTTTAATCAGCATCTGCTCTGTGTTAGGCTGCCTATAAAAGGTGGTACGTTGTTGACAATAGGGAAAGATGAAAACAAACAAACAGGAAAACTACAAAAGACATAGTATTAATGTCAAAGTGCATTAATCCCTCCCCTTCCTTGGCAAATAAAAAATTATTTTATTCTTGACCCTAAAGAATTTAACTTTCCACCAGGTTTGATTTTGGACAACAAAGGTGAATGAGTTATGAAAACAAAGTAGGAGATTTCATGTGTATTGAAAAATGAAATAAGGAGACAAAAAGAAGGAGAAAATAATAAACACTGGTCTGAATAAATTTAACTTTTTTTTCTTTTTTTTTTTTTTTAATGAAATCAGCTCCATCATTTTGGAATTGATTATACAAAAAAGTTTACGGGACGGAAAGTCCCTTAAAAAAAAGGATGGAAGTACTGACATTTCCATGTAGTTTCTACTTGTACAAATATTAGAGATTTTGTAGGAACATAAGGATTTAATGTGATGAAATGTATGAGAAAACTGTGAGAGTGCAGTGTGAAAAAGAGGAAATAATAGGCACTGTGTGGAGTTTTTTCTTATCTAAATATGTAACTATTGTTTATAATTCAGTAAATATTAAATGTAGAGATGAAACTTGTGTAGATGACTGATTTCAACAATGGGCTAAATGCAAATGATGATGAATCTATTGTATTTAGGCAGTAAGCTGCTAAATACCTGGGGTGAATGAAGGGAGGTGACTTCCTTAATCATTAAAGTAGTCCTTGAATATGGAGGATAATCACATCATCTCTAATCCCATTCATAAACACATCATGGTCCAAAGTTAAAATCATTGTGATTTTGTTCCCCTCTATTTCTATTAGGAAATATTTAGTTGCTCTGATGGTTAGGAATCCTCTTGTAATTTCCAGCATAATTGTGGCTGGTTTATACCTACTTGTTTTGTGTCAGCGCTGTCCTTCAATGCAAATCCTTCCTCCCTGCTGCTTACCCCCTAATACATTTATAGACAGCAATCAGGGCACCTCTTAGCCTTTGTTCTGCTCTGTTAAACATGCAGTGCACTGTTGGGCTCCTCTAATAAAATAGGTGTTCCTTTCCTTCATTTGTTTCTGTTCAGTACCTACTCTTTAAACTAATCGATCTTAAACGTGTTTGACCACAATGGGGCTTTGTGGTCTGTATGAGTCCCCCTGCACAAATCCTTAAACAGGGGGTGTTGATTTTTTTTTCTGCTTCTGGAAATACTGAACCTGATGCAGCCTGGGACAATACCCACAGTTTTCATGGACCCAGTGCTGACCAGTAGTCATCCTGGTTGCTGCAACTGTTTCTTTCTATTCCTTCATCTCCTCCACCTGATGATCCCATAGTTTATGGGAAGAATTGTGATCAGTATTTCCTGAAGGAGGGCAAGCTTGTATTTCCTGTTGTAAGTTCAACAAGCCCAGCCTGGTGCCCAGGTTCCTCTCGTAGGATGGAATGACTTGACTCTGGAGATGTCCATGGCATTCCCTTCTGCGTTGGCTGAGGAAACAAACTTTGAGATGTCTGTCAGTAAGGTGGGGGGAATGCTGTGAAGGTGCACACTGCTGCAATTTGAGATGGATCGCATTTATACTGGTCACCTGTACCAGACAGGCTCCTTTTGTGTGGCTGCCTCTTCTGTGACAACCCCTGCCTCTGGACTCTGTTATCAGCAGATTTGTTAACACTTTCCTAATTGCTGATCACTAGAGTTATTCCAGCTGCTGAAGGTTTTGCATGAAATACAGATGTACAATTTCAACCCTAAAGCCTATGGAGTTGAAAAAAAGTCCCAACTGATAAAAGAAGTGCTGCAAAATAATAGACTTTACTAAAGAGAGCTTTCTATTGGTAGGTCTTTATTTTGACGATGCCTCTGCTAAGGTTTTAAGAAGAAAATCCCACAAAAATCTCACGTACCACAAGTAAAAATCCTTTTTGAGAATAAGAATTAGGAACTACTGTATCTATTTTATTTTTCCTATTTTAAATCCAAATGGACTATATCAGACTTTTCGGACTATGCCTATGAGAACAGCAGAGGCCACAGGACTTGGAAAACTGATCTACTAAGTACATTTGTTTGAAATGTTTATGATGGTTTTTGGTAAAGTAAATGTTGTCTATTAAAACTAAGGTATTCAAATTGTATAATGTGAAATAAGAGACAAGAACAAAACCTTTCAAGCAGGCTGTAGGAGAAAAAAGCCTTTAATTTACTGTTGTTTTATTCTATTGTATTTATTACGAACTGTTAAAATTATAATTAATTATCGGTACAATTAAATATCATGCATATTTTTGGGGGATAGTAATCAGGTAGCAGAGGATGTTTCTTAATTTTGCGTGACCACTTGTAGCAGTGTGTGCCAGAGGACTCTGTCTGTGTTAGGACCCCGCTGCTTCCCACTACATTTCCTGTCCGGAAAGTAGTAATGCTACTTTGATTGGACATTTTATTTTATTTACTATAAGGAACATAGGAAAGTGTTAGAGGGCTCTTAAGAATACTCAGAAGTGGTTGCAAATGCCATGTGAATGCTCACCTGAACAGTTCTCACCTCCCTGTGTGCATGAGGAGTATGAATGCTCGCAGGCCTGCCCATTACTCTTGTTCTGGTATGCCTGGTGGCATGCGAGGACTTGTCCCTTTGTCACATCTCAGGCCCTTCCTGCATGTTCTCTGCACAAACAGCAAATCTGACCTGAAAAAGGGCATTGCTTTGTGTGGAGCTTGGGTCAGATGCCCTCCAGAAGTCCCTTACAGACCGAATTATATAAATCTATATAACTGATTATTTCTGGATTTCTTTTACATTCCTCTGAAGCACCTTGGTGCTGTTTACTAAGGCAGAATATTGGACTTAATGGGTTTGAAATATCATCCATCCTGGCACGTCTTGTATTTCCATGTGCAAACAGGATTTATTAGAAACTCAATACATATCGAATATAGGTCTTCAGGGATCTCTTATTTACTTTGGGCAGGTAAATATTGGAGTGTTGTGAATGGTATTTGACTTCATTTTGGAACATAAAGCAGAGGAGGTTAATAGAACAAAGAGAAGAAATCAACACCAGCAGTAAATGGTAACACACATTACTGTATATCCCCTTCTGACATTGCATGTTTTGCATAGCTGTACAGAGCAAACTTCATAGTATCACAAGCCTCAAAGAGGTAGCAGAGTTGGGAGGGTGCTTTTGTAATCTTTTCGACGTGTTTGAGAGTTCCTTTCCCCTGCCGGTTATTTCAGCTGTGTTTCTTGTCTTTTTGGAAAAAGTCAGCTAATTTGGCCCTTTTTTTTAAAATCAGCTACAGGCCAGATGAAATTTTGGCGGTTGCAACTTTTCATGGCCAATGTAAAATGTCGCTGGGAAACTGAGGTGCTTTGCAGGGTTTCCCACATCCACTCCAATATAAGGAGGAGGGATGAGTAGGAATGTAAGGGATGTTAAGGATTGCAGCTGCCCCACACCATGGCTGGAGCCAGGGGACCCAAGGATTTATCCTGGTGCTGCAGTGAGCTTTTCCACCCACTGGAGATACGTTAATGACACACTCATGGGAACATCAGTGACTCTGTGTGGGAATGGTTGGCTGAAGCAGTGTCCATAAGATAGCTGTTTTCAAAACGGTATGATTTCTTGGTGATTGTTTTTCTCAAAACTTTATCCACAACTTTTGGGGATTTCCCAAAGGGAAAAAAAGGTTGAAGTTTCACTCCCCCTTGCACAAGTTTTAATAAATATTCTAGTGTCCTATGTGATAGAAATATCTTTTTGAGATTGCCTATTATTGTTGGTAATATCATTAAAGGACTAGAACAGCTTCCTGCAAACATTTTTCAATTAATACTTCAATTTTATTTCAATATAATGCATGCTTCAGTTGCTGAAGATTTTAAGTTTTTGTTGCATCTAAAGTAGAGAAAATGGAAATATTTGGACACAGTGAAAAGTGTTCTTTATACAAATCTGTAAATCAGCAGAAATTGGTATAGGAAGAATTCCAACCCACACTGTTCTTTCAGACCTAGAGATTTGCAAGCAAGTCCACACAATTATTACCATCCCATGCAATAAGTAAGATTATTTAAGGCAGAAGCTATGGCTGTATGGCTGATGAGATAAATAATGCTCTAAATGAAACTGTACATATCAGTTGACCTGAAGGTTTTTTTATCTAGCNTTTTTTTTTTTTTTTTTTTTTTTTTTTAGGTGAACGCTACTCATTTAAAAAAGTCCACAGGAAAGAAATGTTTGTTTTTACTGATTAAAATGTGCAGGCTGTCTTTTTAGCCTCCCTGCCAGTGTCATTCTTTGCGCTCTCATCACAACACAAAGAGACTCTGTTATTTACCCTGGGAAACAGGTGACTGAACTTATAAAAATCACTACAGGACAAGATGTATTGAGGCCTGGCACAGTATGACAAATTCTGGCGGGGTTTGCCAAGAAGAGACATATTGATTTTTAAATGATTAATAAGGAGAATATAATTGTATTTCATTAAGATGGATGGGATTTCATTTAGTCTGTCTTCTCCCTTTCCACTTCAGATGCGAAAGGAAATCAAGTCATCATCAATGGCACCTTGTGTTAGCCTGCCATGGAAACGAGGTCATTGATTGAGTAAAAGAAGTTTCTGAGAGGCTAGCCTGGTCTTTAATGGAGTTACTCGCATAGATAATGTGGCAAAGATAACAGCACTCCATTTCTCTCATTATTTTGAGAACAACCAAGACTACGAGAAGACATTGATAAAATCTCTGTTATGGATTTTCAAGTTGCATATTGTCTCAGGTAAATGGATTTGGATATACCACTACACAGGATTTCTCATTTTTTTCTTTTAAAGTCATTTGAAGCCATTCTACTGTCTAAGACTGTGAAATTTATAGGCTGAAAAAGGGAGGCAATCAAAATCCTATGATCTGTATGTCTTGTAATTCTTATCAAGACAATTGCGCTCTTAATCATAAGTAGAAAATTAACTTTTCAGTGGATTTTTGTGTATTTTAGGACTGTGGTAAAATCAAACTTTTTCTTCCACTGCCACCTGAAATTGAGGGGTTTGTTAAATTTTTAAGCAATAGCTTAGCAAATAGAAGGGAATTTCCTCTCCTGTTTTCCAGCACATGTGCCCAGGATGCTAACTCATGTTTCTTCTGATTGGCTGTTGGTTTGACTTTTGCAGAAGTTTTTATTCTAGTTGTTGGAGATATCCAACTGCTCACATGGCAATGGCTAAACTGCCTCTGAGGATGGCATGTTAAGTAAAGTGGTTTTCATTGCATTGCCAGTTTCTGTGTCCGAGAATATCAGTAGGTTTTGGGTCATCAATTACATTGATTACATTGCAGTTTTCATCAGAAGCTCCAGATAAAGACTGGAAAATAATTTAGTGATGGGTGAGACTGAATGAGAGGTATTAGGTATTAATTAATGAAACATGAAAGAGTGTAGCAGTTAAGGAATTAATAGGAAATGGAAGGAAGAGCACATAAAGGTGATAATTATGCTCATACAAAGAATGCATGTTCTTACTAAGTTACAAATATATTACAGTGCAACACAAAAATTATATTTTATTTTGGATGCAGTTGAAGACATGAAAGACATCAGTCTACTTCTGCAGTTAGAGGAAGCTGGGTTTTCAGTTCAATAACATGGAAGTGGGTGAAGATGGAGGGGTACAAACATGGATGATTAATTAAAAACTGATAAACCAAAAAAACTAGTTTTTTATTGAACAGGTGGAGAACAGGTTTTCAGGTATCATAGATGAATTAATTATAATATAATAAAGTCAGAGTGATTACTCATGCGTTCAGACACTGTAAAATGTAGTTTAAAACTACAGTTGACAATATACAGCATGTTATGAAGCCCATTTTCCCAGGAAACATGCTGAGACAATGAAGTGGAGTGGATTATATTCTGAGGCAGGTTATGAAGGATCCATGAGTTTATTCCTTGAACTAGATATTCATTTACTGTAAGACTTTGAACAAAACACTTAGAAGTCATGCTAGGATGGAGATGTTGGTATTTAGTTACATGTTTCCTGTGAGAATTAAACAAGGTTTTCTGTGCAGTTTCCTGTAAGAGTCAGTTACTCCCTGCAATGTGGAGGCACAAAAATATCTCTATATACATAGCTGATAATGGAGCTGGAGGGGAGCTTCTTTTTTGCATATGCTAGGCTTCTTCCATCTGTGGAGGCTGAGGAGACCAATTCTTGAGATGTGCAAATAAGGGGGAAAGGTAGGAATCTGGGGTGTAAAAGGCAGACCACAAGTGTTTTCTATATCTGTATTGATACTGGTTTTGAAAGAAAGTGGGAAAACTGTTTTAAGGAAGCTCTCAGCCACTGTTGGGAGAGATTTCATTGTCATCTTGTTCTCCCACTTCAAATATGTACTGTCTGTGAAACCACAGTTTCAAAGGTTGGCAAAATTACCTTATCCATCTGAGCTTGTGTAGATTCCTCCAGATTGCTTGGTGGGGCCCAGGCCTATGCAACAGAAACTGTCTTGGATATGTGCAACTGTAAAATGACTTCTATTGTATTTTGGAGCACAAACAGTTTCAGCTTCCCACCCCTGCGCGGCTACTAAAGTACCCAGGAGATCACTTAGCTGATATACAATGCACTATGATTTGCTGATGGGCATTTGCTAACTGATGTCCTGCTGGATAAGATGAGATATATATATACATTTTTAGAGTATTACAGAATATTCTAATTCACTACGGCATGACTTATCCTGACAGGTTTCTTATGAAATACCAAAATAGGAACAAATCATGGCAACTAGGAAAAGGAATGAGAATGTGGTTTTGATCCTGGAGTTGGACTGTGGTGACTACAGCAGATATTTTCTAACAAGAATGTCCTCCAAAAGTAAAATGTGGGTTAAAAACCCCTTAAATTTGTGGTTGTATTTGAAAGTATCTCATTTAAAATGGAAATTCTACTAACAAATTGGAGTCTAGGCTGCAATGAGGTTTGTATCTGGTTACTGAATCAATCAGGAAAATCCTGGAATCTGTGTCTCCTGTCTTTGGAGTTAATAGCTATGATGAAGCAGTGAGGGTAATTTCTCATTTCTTGTTGCATACATTTGTTGTAGATTTGAAAAAAATTAAGTTCAAAAAAAGATGGAATAATTTTAAAGACTCAAACCTTTCTGTGGTATGGGGAAAACAATGTAAGACCTGGCTTTGCTAAGGATATGTTCTCTGGTTTTGCCTAAGTTTTTTGGGATGTTCAGCATATCATATTTTTCTACAATAATCTTTTTCTAAGAAAGATCTTATACTGTTCTCCTATCTTAACTGTATGGATCCTATTTTTATAAAAATTGTTTGACTGTGTGTTGAATCCAGAGAGGTGTTAAAGGTGATCATCGCTTAATCTTTTTTCTTGTTTGGTTAAATTATTTGTTCTAGTTTTTCTTCCTTTTCCTTTCTTCTTATGAAGTCTATAAATATGCATTCAGGTCTTCTCTGTTTTGTTTTGAGAGGCTTTGGCAATGTCTGAGATGTTTTCTCATCGGCTCTAACATCAAAACCAAAGGGATGAAGAAATTAGGTATTTAACAAAGTCTTCATTCTTTCTGTAAAGTTAATTAGTCACTCTTGAGCGTCAGATTAGGTTAAAATTAAATATGGGTCAATTAACACTTGTTACTTTTGTTAGCTTAATTTCTGACCAGTCATGCAGAAATTATCACTGAAAGCCACAAGTTTATTTAAGTGGAAATTAAGATGCAGGATTAGCTTTCTCATTTTTACTAAAATGACTTCTGGTTTGGTTTGGTTTTTTTTTTTAGCGCTTAAATCTATTAATCTTTTTTATTTTGGTCCAGTAACGTTTAAATATGAGGCAGAAATTTAGTATCAGAGAAGACTTGTGCCTTTTTGATCTTATAACATATATGAATAGGTTGTTTCCCATGAACTTCTTAACTTTAATAGTTAATAAACTCCCCCGATCAAACTTCACTGTTAACACAAATCACATACATTAGCACTTAAGATTGTACTTCAACAGTTTTTGAGTTTTGGAACTAGATCTTGCTCTTGGTCCTTTACCCTGAGTCAACCTTGTGTTGCACCTTAACAGAAAAAGATTTTATCCTTGATTTTTGCTTGTAACCAACAAGTTAGAGCCTTACCTTCTTTCTGGGTGTCTAGCAGATGCCTTGTATTTATCTGCTCACTTACTGTACAGTGCCTTTACACCAAGCAAACTTCTCAGGTCTGCAGTTTCCCTCCCTCATATTTCTGCCAAACTAAAAGTCAAGGTAATATCTCATTTCACTTTATGGAGGAAAACAGAGTGAAAAATCAAACATTTGCCAATTTGATTACCACTTTCTCTGTTTTTACCTTCTGAGCTTGTGGGATGTTGCCATGATTGCCCTGGTTATCATTGATCCCCACTAATTAAAACATGCTTTCAACTTGTTAGTATAATTTAAAACCAAACAAACTGAAGACAAACCAAACAAACCGAAGACAAACCAAACAAACCCACTGTTTCAGGTTAGAAATTATTTTCAATGTTCGTATTACATTTTTTTCTTTGAATGTTGCTCTGCTTTCCCCACCATTTTTCCATTCCTTCCTTTCAGTCCATAATTTATTTTTATTGGTTACAGTAAGACTGCAGGCTTTTCTACAGCTGAGCACAGCTGCTAATGTTTTGCTATTGATTCCACATGTTAGCTCAAAAGTGTATAATAATCTGTTTTTATCGTTGCCTTTGGCTTTTCCTCTTCCCACTCTGAGAAGTGCCCTCTGCCTCGGGCCTGGCATGGCCATAACCAGAAACTGATCCTAATTACATCAAACCACTCTCTGCCAAAATGCCCAAATATCCGTAACATGTTTGAATAACAACTGTTGGGAGACTTAACTCCATCCAACTCCCTGGAAAATGCTTCAAATTATCAACTGTAGATGTGCTGACAGAAAGATAATCTTGTGGGCATGATAGGAGGCTAAGCTACCTCTGGCCTGAAAGGGAATACCTCGGCAGTACAAATGTAATGCTATTTAAGTCCCCCCCTGCTTCAAATCCCTGCAGCTCTGAGGAAGCTCGAAATTATAACAGGGCTCCTAAGGGAACGGCACATAATCAGCCCTACTGAAACCATGTTGAATAGAGCTAAATAAATCCCAGGTCTAATTATGTTACTGAGACTGCACGGGGACTGCGCATCTGGAAGTGCCCCCACCACGTCCTGTGGTAGGTGCACAGTGAAGCACAGCCAGCTCCTCCAGCATCTGTGGTAGCTCAGCAGCCATTTCCATGAAGGAGCTGTGAGAGTCCCCACACAGTGCAGGAGTAGCCCACATTAAATCACTGCTTATTTAACCTGTCAAACTCTTCTTCTTCAGTCTAGGGGGCTGACGTGAGAAGCAGAGCTGTGGCATTGGATGGGAATGGCTCACCTGCCTTCAGCTCTTTGCTCCCCAAAACAAAGCCAGTCCTTTCCCGAGCACTTGGTACGCAGAAATGATAGAAGCAACTTGGGGTTTTGTTGGTGCAAGCAAGAGCTTTGCCACTGGTTTCTCTGGGGCTGTGTTTCAACTGCATTGGCTCATGCACCAGCAAGCACTGGGAGAATTTGCTCAAAAGGCTCAGCACCTTGCACAGTCTTTCTTGTAGGAAATAACTGTGGTTTTTTTTTACCTCAGGAAGTGTGGTGCCTTATCCTAGTATGAGTGGCACCTTTCTGATAAGCCCTTGCAGCTACTGTCATGATTTTAAGTTGCAAACCCATACTACCTGGAGTAGACCTCACTATTGATAGCTGACTCAGACTACATGGCAGGTGTGAAAATAAAGCTTCTTGTTTAGGATCCTGAATCTTATGCTACTCTGTTTTTCATCAGTGATTCCAAAGAAAAATAGCAGTGTATGTGTATCACCAAGAGGTAGAAAAAGCTATTTACAACTATTTGCATTAGTCTAAATTTTTCCTATGTTCTGCTTCTGTTATTTGATTAGTTTGCTGTCAGAAAAGAAGATGACATGCTAATTACTTTTGTAATTGTTATACCAGTATAGTGCTGGTAGTCAATATTACTGTGGTCTGCAGTCAGATTTCTGCATTGCTACATATTATTATGCATCAGTGATTCTTGATGATATATGAAGTGAATATTACTAGGTTTTCCAACTTCCTAAAGAGGCCTGGAAGCACTCTGAGAATCTGAGTGCTAATTATAGAGACCACAGAGACAAATTCTTTCCTCTTTGCTGCATTGGAAAACAGTAGAAACCAGAAAATTTTGGATGGTCAATCGTAGCTCTGTTTAGTGTTTAGAAGAACTTGTAGGGAATATTTTGTATTACTAAAACTTATGGGAAAAAAAGACATTTAAATTTCTCTGTTCTATGGGATACATATAGCTATTCTTTGATAAAATGCTCCTTTAATGTTGTGCATAAGAAATCAGGTCTTTCCTTTGAAGTCAGAAGGAAAAAGTAAGGAATTAAATTTCCTGTTCTCTGATTCCCCCCAAATTTAGATAATTTATCTTAGAACTTTATTAAAAAGAGGATTTTATTTTCTCAGGTTTTCTCTTTCCATATGCATATTGGTTTTGTTTTTTTTTTTTTTTTTTTTTTTTTTTTTTTTTTTTTTTTTTTTTTTTTTTTTTTTTTTTTTTTTTTTTTTTGTTTTTTTTTTTTTTTTTTTTTTTTTTTTTTGTGGCTCATTGCATATAAATGTAGTGCTGTTTCTTTTCTCCAATCTGCAATTCTACCCCCAGTATTAAGACTAATTTAATTTTTGTTTCAAAACATCAGACCTTAGCAAGACTTCATAGGTAAGTTTCTATTAAAAAATAACTTGGATGTCTTCTCTACTTCTTGTGAAGTGACCACAGAGTGACAAAAGCTGTTTGATTTGCATTCTGTATTCTCAAAAAATATTGCGCTGCAGAAAATGTAGCTTTTCTTTCACCTTTGGAGTGCTGGTACCATATCACGTTCTTCTCTCCTTGCAGCAGTTTTTGGACACAAAGGGAAAAATCAAGCTGGACCTTTTGAGTCTCACCTCTCTTGAACTTCACTCTAGTCCAGTGATACCTGCAGCACCTTTGCCACCAATATTTTCTGCAGTACTGTTTGAACTGTGTGCCTGACTAAGCAACAAAACTGCTGAGTCCCCAGAAATGAAATTTCCAAGTGGAAATCTCTGAGGCCTTCAAAATTTGTCCTGTGGCTGCTTTTACTGATGAAAGCCCTGGTGATGACTGTGTTGCAGTAGTGCACTGAGATCCTCAAGAAATTCAGAGTGGCTCTGGAATACTAACTGCTTAAATACCCAGTGAGAAGGAGAGTGGTTCAGGGAGGTAACATCCAAATCTTTCACCAGGAAGAGTCACAGTACAAACAGGTATTGCAATGCTCTTAAGCCTTTCAAACAAGGGGTGAGAAGTGTTTGGGGGCTGTAACTGCTGGCCTATCTTTCCTGCTCCTTTCTCATTCCCTGTGTCACAGCCAAACAGAACCAAGGGAAAACCACAGAACTGTGTTGGCAGGTTCAGAAACCCTGAAAACCCTCAGAAACCCTGACTGAGACACTGAAACTCCTCCTTCAGCTTAGTGGTGCATGGGCTCTTTATCTCCCCAGGCTTCTACAGAACTGGTGCATTGACATGATGTACTATTTCTCTCCTGACATTTAGAAAGAGTAAAGGGATGCTGACAAGGGAGGGGAGCCACTTCTGCCCAACAAACCCTGAGGTAAGCCAGGGTGCTTCAGCCCAACATGGAGAGGGGAGAGATGTGGGTGAATACAGATCTGCCTAACTTGTGGAAGAGTTAGGAGGTATCAGATGAAGCTAGAGTAGGCGTTTCAGAAAAAAAAAAAAAAAAAACCAAAAAAAAACAGTGTTCCCAAAGGACACAGCAATGCACTGAAACTACCTGCTACAGGGTGATCTGAATCAGATGTTAGCACAGGTTCAATAACTGGGTAACTTTATGGATAAAAAAGCATGGTGGTTATGGCAGACACATTTGTTGAATTAAACATCTCCCATTTAAAAGCTGGGAAAGTATTTTGGAAAAGTTCCTTTATATACAGCTTTTCCTGTTACCTGGTTCTTTCATCCCCTTTTGGCCATTGTCAAGCACGGGACACTGGGCTAAACAGACCCATGGTCTGATCCAGTCTGGCTGCTCTTCGGCTTCTGTGTTACTGTGTTTTCCTACAAATATGTCACATCTCAGGAGGTCCACAGGGTATCTGTGGAGTTGCTTGGAGGAGAAACCAACATTGTTTCTTTTCAAAACTGATCTCCTCACTATGTGGCTTGTGCCATAAAGTAGTTGCTTTCCCAGGCTGACAACTTCTCATCATTTGCAATGCTCTTGCCAGGGCCCAGGCTTTCAGGAAGGGCCTCATGCTGCTATCCACTTTGTTAAACAGAAGTTGATTTTATATTTAGTAGTGCATGGAGTGTACAGATGAAACAAATCACTCCTATAGACTCAGCAAGATGAATAGGTCTTGTTGAAAACTAGCAAGGAAGGCTGAATGTAAGATTAATATGTAGTCCCAAGTTATGCTTCCCACAACTTTTATTGATTATTTGGTAAGTAAAAAACCACACAATTCCTTATATAATTCAGACTAAAATTCTTGTGCAATCATTCTTAGAAGAAAATAATTTGTCTGTGAGGAGAGCTTTTTTGACTGGTTACTCTTTGAGGGGCAAGAGGTTTAAAAGCATCCTGTCATCATTTTAGTATTGTTTGTCAACAAATTCTGAAAATAAGCACAGAATTCCCAAATAGAAGAACTGTGCTGCCTAGAAGCTTCTCCATGCTGGAAGGTTGTCCTGGGCAATAGGAAAGGGCCTGTGATCTATTGGTTTCTTCCACTTCTAACTTTGATTTGTAACTATGAACTGGTGACTCTTACTGTGAGACAGTAAACATCTCTGTTCTGAGAATGTAATGGAGAAATGGCATCAAGAAGTGTTTCAAAGGTCAGGGACTGGACAAGGTATAGACTGCAAACATGTAGTGTGTTGTGTGAAGCTTTGATGTTTGAATGTTGTGTTGTTTCCTCAGCTGCTTTGTAGATGACCTTGTTGAAGAGATGTACTTTCTGGGTTAGGGGAGCTCCTTTCTGTCAGAAATCTTACAGTAGTATGTAAATTGTCAAATTTACACAGAACAGAGAATTGCAATGTCTTCTCTTCTTTCCCAGTCAATAAGTAGTGCAATTATCATTCATTTACTGTCTTAATTATGAGGTTTTTTTAATTAATGTGAGTGCTTTCAAAATCATCAATGCCTGGCTGCAGAGGGGAAATTCTGACCAAAATATGAATCTATAGCACGTCATCTAGAGGATGTGAAAAATTATATCCTGTAAGGTCCAATGCTTTGTATTGATCTTACAGAAGAGACAAATCTCATGGGTCAAAGTTGAAGTGATATGGACAAGAAAAATCAATAATAATTTTAAAAATAAACTTTTTTTCCTTTTCTTTTACTAATTCATGAAAAAAATAAAAGAGCACCATAAGACTTGCACATTATTGATGTTTTACAGATTACTGCTGGTTTTTTTTTAATTAATTATGTTTTGTAAAATATTTTGTGCCAACATCCAGTTGGCAAAAACATATTTTCAAGACTGAAATCAAGTATTCCTATCCCAATAGACCTGGCTTCTGTTGTGGCATGGCTAGTACAAGGGTTTTGGAACCTTGAATACATAAAAAATTACAGCTTTCCTTCTTTCTTCAGTAACAGTCAGAATTGCCTGTGACAGGATAAAAGGACCTCTGACATTCTGTGATGAATTTCACTGCCTGATTTCTGACACTGCTATTCCTGTCTCCCCAGGCCTTTTCCCATGTCCTCTGAAGACAAAACCAGGAGGTAACAGGTACCTGTGTTCCAGCTGACTCACTCTCAGTCTGGTGTAATAATGCAGCCCCATCTGCACTGCCATGGTAAGTAAAATTAGCTGAACAAACTGCACAAATGCTTTCTTTTCTGCTGCTGCTCCCGAGACTGTAAGCACTAGCGGGCCAGGTAGGCTGTTGGAGATGCGAGCCCTTTAAGCAGTAACCTCCAGAACTTCTCAGAAAGGATTGTGTAAAATGATTTTTGGTGCCACAGACTCTCCCATGTATTTTCTTACTGCTTGCGCTAACTCATATTTAACAAATCCATCATTTTAGATGTGTAAAGATCTAGATTTTTCTTTGTTTTATGCAAATAAAAGCAGATCCTCTGGGCTGGAATTTTTTGAAAGCTTTCTGTCACTGAATCAATGGTAGCAGATTTAGAGTAAAGCTGATTTCTTGTGAAACCTTGCAGTCACTGAGGCACTTGATCAGGTGTCTGGCCACAGGGGATGGGAGAATAGACATACTGTCCTATCTGCTCTTAAACAGAGTCAAAATCTAGGAGAAATCTCCTTGGCTGAAAGTATTCCAGAGCTTCAGTGACTCCTGGAGGCTGGTTTGGATTTGATCTAGCATTATTTCAGGTTTCAACAGGAAAATTTCATGCAGCTTTACCCTCTTATCCACACTTTGCCAGCACACAGAAATTTAACTGAGAGCTGCGTAGCTTTTTTCTTTCTCTCTTAGGAAAATCAAGCTCTTTTGGAGTTTTGCCATGTACAAATATACCACCTCTACCAATAAAGAGGTCCCTCTGTAGTGTTTTTCATGACACCCACTCATCAGTGTCCACCTTCTTCAATATCTTTGTGCTGGCGTGATCACATTAGTGTTTTTGTTGATGACTAAAATGGAGTCTAGTGTTCTGCAACATATGCCAGAAATAAATTTCTCTTGACAGGCACCCTCATGACATCTTATCCATTTTAAAAAATAAAATAAAGTTAGAAACCAGATTTGAATTATTTTGTTGAAGGGCTCAGGAAAATGCTTCATATCCATGTTCCTTCTTTCAGTAAGCACTCCCAATATTTTGCTCCTTCCTATGTGTTGTGTTGTGAGCTCTTGGTTGAAGAGAATGAAAACTGACATTAAATAATTACAACATTTAACAGCAGTTTGGTTTAAATCCTCAAAATACTGTACTGAATAGACCACTCTGGAAGGTGTTCTCCATCAGGAGTGGTTTTGGCTCCTCTTAGGGGCCTATTCAAAAAGACATGCCTTGTACCTTTGCATAGGAGAACTTGCCAGTTGCAGACCATGTGTGTGGGGGCTGGGAACAGGGTAGAAGAATCCCACACACCAAATTATAATCTGTAATATTGCAGGATGTTTATCAACCATTAAAAAAACAATTGTTTAATTTCTAAGCTCTTCTAATTGAACATTAGTCACACACTCTCCCTTGCCCTTGACTTGCTGTGTTAAAAATCACGACCCTGAAAGTGCTTATTTGAAAGATTCCAAAATTAAGGAGCCACTTAGTCCAGGAATGTTCTTTCCCAGAGACAGCAGACATGCTTTTGGGTGAAGGGTTACACCAATGTAACCAGTGGCAGAATCCAGCTAAGAGTATATAGAATTATAGAATCCTTCCATTTGGAAAAGAAATTTGAGTCCAACCAATAGCCCAGCACTGACAAGTCCACCACTAGACTGTGTTCCTGAGTGTCACATCTACTCATTTTATGAACACTTCCAGGAATGATAATTGCACCACTTCCCTGAGCAAACTGTTCCAATACCTGACAACCCTTTCAGTGAAGAAATTTTTCCTAAAATCCAATCTAAATCCCTCCTTCCCCTCTGCCCCCAGTTCAACTTGAGGCCATTTCCTCTTGTTCTATCACTTGTAACCTGGGAGAAGAGACCAACCTGGCAACACCCTCCTTTCAGGCAGTTTTAAAGAATGATAAGATCTCTCCCGAGCCTCCTTTTCTCCAGGCTAAACATCCCCAGCTCCCTCAGCTGCTCCTCACAGGAGTTGTACTCCAGACCCTTCACCAGCTTTGTTCCCTTCTCTGGACATGGTCCAGTGCCTCAATGCACTTCTTGCAGAATGGGGCCCAGAACTGAACAGAGGATTCAAGGTGAGGCCTCACCAGTGCCAAGTACAGGGGCACAATCACTGCCCTGGTCCTGCTGGCCACACTATTGCTGGTACAGGTCAGGATGTTGCTGGCCATTGACCTGGGCACATGCTGGCTCATGCTCATCCACTGTCGACCTGCACCCCCAGGTCTTTTTCTGCTGGACATTTGCCAGCTGCTATTCCCCAAGCCTGTAGCATTTAAAACGTGCAGTGGGAAGTAGATGGAAGGAGTGTAACGGAGCAGATTGAAATAGAGAAAGAAAAACAATAGGTACAAATTTCTACCAGTTTCCTCAGGCATCCATAGCAGCTGCTTAATGATACATGTATCATTATATCTTGGAGTAGTTGGAGGGCAGAAGCAGACTTGATTACACTACAGACAATTGTTTCACAATAATTCTGGACCATTTTTCATTAGCTGTCTCCCCTCACAGCAAAACAAGGGATAATTTTTTTCCTAAAAAATCTTATACCTCTAGAAGGTTGTCCAACACTTAAAGATTTTTAATAATTCATCATGCGAAACATCTTGAATTAAATACTAAATTTCCCAGCAATAACAACAAAAGATGAATGAAAGGAGCTGAGGTTAACTTGCTTTGATAGAAACAAAAGGGTAAATAAAAAGAACATTGCTATCACTTTTCCATGATTTATCAGTACATTTTTATTACACCCTCTGCTTTGACAAGTTTTGTCACTCAGTCTGTTGAGCCAAACCAGTTCATTCCAAGGAAGCTGATTAAGTAACTGATTAAAACAAAGCAGCAGATTTGTCTGCCTATAATCATTTACCATGACACAAGCGTTAGGTGGCAGCCCATATTGGTGAGTGCAGCTGCTGACATTACCTTTCACAAAAGATAAGGACTTTTGGTTTGATCACCTGTCCTAGACCAGCAGGCCCCAAGGTGATATGACTGTAGTGATGTGTGCTGGTTTTCGGCTTCCTTTTTCTACCTCTGTCAAGGTCGGGATTGAAGGAACTTGAGACAATTGTTCACATTCAGACTCAGGTGTTTATTATTTCTTATCAATGCCACAGTCTCACAGCAGTGAATTCTGCAGTATTTCATTAACGAGGTACAAAATGGCTAACTATCTCTCGTTACAAGGTCTTTTAAGGGTAAACTATCCAATTAAGAAATGACACCTAAATTATTTTCATTTTTAACCCAATAACTAATCCCACAAAGTCTGCACTGAAGACTTTTCTGTCCAATTAGAAGACACCACCCAAACCCATGAAGAAGAAGGAAGAAGAAGGTAAAGAAGAACAACCTGCCTCCACCCTAAAACCTCCATCTTACTTCATATATATTACTATATTCTAAAAGCCCAAACTGTAAGTTTTCCACCTGGTGATATTACACACTTCTAACCAACTACACACTCGTAATCCCGGTGCTATCAATCAATTGTGGAAGCCTTTTCCACGGCCTCAGGTCAAATGCAGCGCTCTCCTGGGACTCAGAGTCTGTCTGTACAGAAAGTCTAAAATTCTCAGCAACAACTTTTATGGCAATTACTTTGTTTTCTTCCTTTTGAACCACCTTTAAAAAGAAACGTCTCATTCATAGTCTCATTCATAGTAACGTTTATATGTGGTAGTCCTGACTTCATTAGATGGACTGAATGTACCCAGCTATGAGCAAGGAGCAATTTGTAGGAAGAGAAGCCTTGGTAATTCTTTTAGGTGTGCTTCCCAAGACACACACTCTGATTGCTTCACCTTGGCTTTCCAGCATGGGTAAAGCAGGTGATGGTGGCAGTCTGCATAATTTTCAATTTGTTCCTAAAACTTGTTTTGGGAGCCTGAGTATGCAGCTGGATACCTAGGATTTACCAAAGTATAATAAAGAAGTGAAATGAAAGGAACTGAGAGTGAGAGACTCAAACCAACATCTTTGGTTTCAATATGGGATAAGGGGCCTATCTGGCTACCTGTCATGGTGTGTGATTAGCCACAACAGGCTCTTCCTGTGAGATGTTTTGTGTATGGCTTTATTGGTTAAGTACTAACTGCCTGCCTTTTTAAAATGCTTAAACTCTGAAAGTCAAAGCAAGAGGCCATTGCTTTGACTTCCAGAGTTCAGGGTCTCAGTGCCAGACATCCTCAATGTCTGCAGCAGTTCTATTTCCAACTCCTGCAAAGTGTGCAGGAGTTCTATTTCCAAAATCTGGTCTTGTGAGCAAAATGATGTGAAGCAGCTACTGCAAATGGCAAAAAAGGATAAATTTTGATTCTTTGTCTGCAAGAAGAAAATACATTTTTCTTTTCTCAAAGGATCACAAATTTTCAAATTACAGGAAAAAAATCTTCTAGTCTTTGGATACTAAAGTCCTTAAAATCCTGAAATGGGACTGTATGTACAAAATGTATTCACATTCCCTACTTCATCTTGGTAATCAACAAAATGAAAACCACTTCTGAATATAAGGCCACTGGAATTTGGATCTGTTTCTTAAAACTGTTGGTTTAGCAACTGATTCTGAGATCAAATATGTTCTGAAATGCTGGGTCCTGCACTGGTCACTGCATTGCAACCCAGACACTTCTCTAATCTTACTCAATTCATCATTGCCTTGTTTGAAGATTGCAATTTCAGTAGGTTTCCAGAGGAAAAGAAAATAGCAGCTAATTATAGAACACAGCAAACTGTAAAACATCCTGCTGTGTTCACTTTTACATTGCCCCAGCAATTGACGCTGTTTCTTCTCTTGCCCTCTGAGTTACGGCTTTGGTAACGCATTACCAGATTCAAGTCAGGAGGCCTTTGCTGGCACTGCAGAATGACAATTCTTATCTGTTTTCTATAGCCTGACATTTTCAGTAAGGCCTGGAAGGTTTGGTTAATAGGGTTTGTCAAAAGGGAGCTACAGTATAAAATGTTGAAATATGGAAGGAGAGCATAGCAGAGAACCCGTGTCATGTTAAACGTTACCAAAGCAATTTTTAGGGCACTAATTATTCACAATAGGTAACTAAACTGTAAATCTCTGTTACAAGTAGGGGATTGAATGTGAGTTTCCTTGGAAAGCAGTTCTGAAGTCTGCTCCTTTAATAGCTAATGCATAAGGAAAAGGGTAGATGTGCCAGAGGCTCTGGAAGACGAGAGGTCAAAGGATGAATGGACAATAACTCCTTGATTCATTCCCTCTGCAAGTCCTAAAAAGACATATTTGCATTATAAAATGCCTGATAGACTTTTTTTAATAGTCTGATATTGAAAGAATTCTGATGTAATAATTCTTTACAACTATTGATAACTAGAAAAAGGATGAAGGGACAGACATCTAAAGAGGAGCTTCTATATATGCTTAGGCATTGCTCAGCTGGATTTTCAAAGAACAGTGTACTTCCTAAAATTTCATGTTCTGCCTTTTGGGTGTGAAGTCCCTTCTAGGATGGCAATTGCACTTGCTAATGTCCCTGTGAAATCCTGCGCCCTATTACCTGAAATAGCACATAGTGGGTAATCTGTGTCCTGAGGCAGTATTTGTTCTTGTCCTTTCTATTATGAGGCCTTTTGTGAGAGGAGAGGAAAGGTAGTGGACAGTGCCTATAACAAGAGGCTTTCTGACATTCTTCTGTGGTGGTTCATACAACATTTTTTGTTTCTGTTCTCTAGATGCTACTTGAGCTTATGGATCCCTTTGGATGTTTTTATTTATTACAAAGTAGTTTTTAATGAAACTGTAGGTCTGACTATAGTTTCCTGTTATTACCTATGCTCTGCCTCTTTATTATTGCTTCTGCAATAAATTACATTTGCCCTGTAAATATATGGAGACTTGCCAACACAAGACAACTGCTATGCAACTGAAAGTGTATTCTTAAGTAATAGAGATATAACTATACTACAGGTTGTGTGAACTCTTCTTTCTGATTTGAAGGGTATAATCCAGCTCATTAGTAAAGCATACTCAAAGAAGCTCTTGCTTCTTTATGGAAGAGTCAAAAGGTAAAAACTGTTCAGGAAGGTAATTTCCTTCTTGGTGTCTATCTGCAGGTGTAACAGTTAAAAAATGCAATAAGGTTGCTTCTGGCAAAGTATATGCTCATAAATGGGGCTCCAAATCTTGGAGTTGTTTGGTATTAATGAGGAATGTTGATGTCCCAAGTAATTGCATTAGACATGACTTAAATGTAGACAGGATGAAGGAGAGATGAATTTCTTTTCTTCTGCTTACAAACGAATATGTAAATTTTAAAAGATCTTACCATATTGCAGAAAGTTTGCAAATTCCATTATTCCTTGCCATAAACATTAAATGTTCTTTTTGCTTTTTCTATTGATAGCCAGCAGTGATCTGTATGACTGGAAAAAAACAAACCCAGCACTTTTGACTAGGCAGTGACCATGGTGACACACTGTGTTAGGATGGTGGAAGGTCCTGCTACCTACAAATGCATTTGTCTAGTTGATGAATTCTATGGGCTTCAAGCAATAGACCACCAATTGTTGTTGCCTGGCCCTGGGATTAATCTGTGCCTCAGGACTTCATAGGTTTGGAGTATTTTCAAGTACTCTGCTCTGACAGGCAGGACGATTCTCTCTGTGCTACTGCTGACTATTTTGGACATAACTGCAGCAGGCTGGTTATAGCTAATGTGCAGTAACTCTGGGCAGAACACCCTTTTTCCCTGTCTTAGAAAGCACAGAGTGATGAACTGCATGCATCAGACAGTCACTGCACTTGCACAACAAAGGAGATATTTCTGGAGCTGACTTGTTTTTTATGCACCTCTCGTTATGACTGGTGAATCCTAACATATCAAATTCATTTGCTTCACTGTGCATCTAAACTAGGACTATTCATGTCCACAGAGTCATGAACAGAAATACAAAAGCTCCTGTCAAGGGGAGTCTGTCTTATTTAGAGAGCAGCAAGTGGATTGTTACACTAAGGAACGAACTATCAAGGAACTGCAGCGAGGAAGTGTGGCGTGATTTGGTAGTAAAGTAACTCTGTACACAGAAATGCTCCTAATTATTAAGCTGTTTGCACTCTCACACTGCAGATGATTGTTGGATTTATTCTAGGAAATCTCTGTTCTGGTGAGTCTTTAGATCAGCCTCATAATTTTAATATCTATTTTTAGTAAGGTTTCTTAGTCTTTATCTGCAGCAAAACTACTATTGATCTCTGTCATATACGAACAGTAATTACTGGTAAGTGTGTGTTTAATTCTTTCAGTGCACTTAATTTTCATTTATTAGAGTGGCATAATTTTCTGTGTGTTAATTTTAATTTAAAAGAGTGGCAGTGAAAATGTACAGGATAGTATAGCGATAAAGAGTACAGCAAAATAAGTACAAAAGCAGAAACAAAATTTCTTGAGTTTGAATAAGACGTGATTTGCTATGCAATGGAGCAGTTCCATCATAGTGGCAGGACAAGGGAATGTTTCATAGGTAGTCTACAAAAGGTGGTTGCTACAGCAATAAAATATGAAGAGAGGCATGTAATAGAGAAAAGATAAGCCTAGAGTCTGATCAATAGACAGTGAAACAGGGGATTAAAGGTCTGACCTTCTCATGATAGTCTCCAGTGTTTTTGTCTGAGTAAAGTATAGAGATTCTCTTCCATCCTGGTGTAGCTGGGATCTCTGAAATTTCCGGAGATGTTGGGGCTTCACAGAATCACAGAATATGCGAAGTTGGAAGGGACCTACAAGGATCATCGAGTTCAACTCACAGCCGTGCACAGAACACCCCAAGAGTCACAATATGTCCTTTAGAGAGCTCTCTATGCACTTCCTGAACTCTGTGGAAGTTCTTGGTGCTGTGACCACTTTCCCTGGGGAGCCTCTTCCTGGGCCCAACCACCCTCTGGGTGAAGAACCTTTTCCTGATATCCAGCCTAAACCTCCCATGACAGAACTCCAGACCATTCCCTCAGGTCCTGTCACTGGAGACCACAGAGAAGAGATCAGTGCCTACCCCTCTGCTTCCCCCCCTTCTGTTAGTGCAGAGGCCAGAGGCACAAGGGGGCATATTTGCAGAGCTTTCAGTTGTAAGAGGTGTCTTTCCAGTAGAGGACACAGTGAAGAGGTGAGGATCTCATTGTTGACCACTTGGGAAATCTGTCTGATGCTCTTACGCAGCCAGTCACAGATATCTTGATCTGTGTTAATTCTCAGGTATTGCACCATTTGAGAATCAAATTCAATTTCACTATTAAAGGATTCATACATACTATTATACAGCAAGGAACTGGTACTTGAAGGGGAGGATGAAAATGGGGATTCTTAGCTAACCCTTTTTCTAATATTTTAAGGCTGTTGAAGCCAAAAAAAAGGGGTGTTTTTACTGATCTAATATACAATGGATTATAGCCTGTAAAGGTGAATGCGGTAAGCATTCTGGACATGCTGAGGGCTAAGTTATCTGAAAAAAAATAAAAATAAATTGTAAATATGAAAATTTCCAGGAATATATGGATGTAAGGGCTATTTTTTTGCCTCATTTTTTTAGAGCTTTAAATTTATAATTGAGTTTAAGCAGCTCTCTTGCACAGGTGATTTTCAAGTGAAAACTATTTTGTTTGAGAGCTTTGACTAGCTCAATTCTTGAACATTAATATAAAATTGGTTTCTTTTTATTCACTTGGCTTGTTTCTATAAGAACTGCTGCAGTTTGATTATCGTGTAACTCTTATTAAGTGTTCAAGAAACTGGTGCATCTTCTTTTTAACAAAGTGTATTTTTTGGAAGATTTTTCAAAAGCAAATGTGCCTGGTGGTGCCACTTGTTTTTATTTGTTTATTTGTGTGTTGGGGGTTGGATCTGTTTCTTTTGTGTTTGTGGAATTTTTTCCTGGTGGTTTTGCTAGGTAACTAATTGCTGGATACTTATGGATACTTACTGAAACAAAAGGGGGCTGCAAGTTGCTCCTGGGGAACAGCAGGGAACAGGACAATTCGGTCAGAGGACAGCGCTCCGAAAGGACGAAAGGACATGGGAGTACCAGAAGACCCTGCTTTTTTTTTCCTGACACTGGATTTTTCTCCAGAGGAAGACTGGACTCGTCTCGTCACCACTGGACTTTCCTACAGGACTATTTCCACTTCACAGAACTGCATCTACTACTCCAGGAGGATTTCATCTGGACTGCTTTAACACCCTGACACCCAGGGTGTCAGGTCACATCCCTGACTCTGTCAGGGCATTTTCTGGGGTTTTGTTGTTTTTGTTTTACTTGTCTCTTAGTGCTATTACATTTGTATTTTTCCTTTGTTTTGTCTAATATTCCTAGTAAAGAACTGTTATTCCCACTCCCAAATCTTTGCCTGAGAGCCTCCAATTGCAAAATTATAATAATCTTTGGGAGGGGGTTTACATTCTCTATTCAAAGGGAGGTTCCATTTTTTTTTGCTGGCAGGTACCTGTCTTTCAAACCAAGACATTGTGGCAATCTTTGCATTGACTAATGCTTGAATAAACCCCATCTGTACTATCTTTTTTTTTGGTGAGGAGCCGTCAGTCAAACACCAGGTCCCAGTAGTGGGAAGGTATTAAGTGGGCTATGGATGAACAAAAAAACCCAAAACGTTTCCAGTGATTTTCCTTGTTTTCCTTCTAGGCACTCATTCAAGAGCCTGTTAGTAATTTGCTCAGCAGTCTACACGTATGCAAGGATAGGAAAATGAAATTTTCTCAGAGCTCTTTGCATTAAAAGTGACTTCCTTTCCCGTAAAAAATGTCACAGAACAGTGAAATAAAATTTATAAGAAACCTGTCTCCAGTCATAGAGTTGTGGTGGAGTCAACTCACTCCAGAAATGTCACAGAACCTGCATGAGGGAGGCGGAGCCACTGCTGAATTCCTTCTGGTATAAAGTACCAACCTTAATATGAGATTTTTCTAAATAGTTGCTTCCTCTTCCTCCAGAAGAGGTTGCAAACCATGCTGTTGTCTTTTGGGACTAGCACCTACTAACATGTTTTGGATATGTCCTTTTATTATAGGGAGTTACGAAAATTAGGATTTTAGTAGGATTATGAATTGTTCTGCTAGATGTTATTATCCACATTAAGTCATTTCTTTATACTTCAGAAAAGAGAACTAACCCACAGTTGCCACTGCTATCTCTTGTGCAAACCCTCAGCTACAGCAAATAACTCTGTTTTACTACAGAATAAAGTATTTCAGTGGATGGTTAAGATTCATTCATTGTAACATACTTATGCTATAAACATACAGAATGACTGAAATGAGGGAAGAGCATTCTGGGTTGCATGGGGCTTTTTTCTTTATTTATGCTCGCACTATATTTTTTAGTATATTTAGTCGCAGAAACGGTAACCTAGTTTTTTAAAATAAACTTTGCCTGCCACTAGGAGCAAAGGGCAGAAGATTTTGACACGGCGTTTACCTTTTTTTTCCAAAAAATGACTCAGTAGTTTGCATTCACTAGGAAGAAATTGGTTTTTTTTCCTAAATAAGCCATCACATTAAAAGTTGATTTGTTCCAAGGAAAGGAGCTGAAATTAGTTACTGACATGCAATAACTCATTTCTTATTTTACCAACAGTAATTAAATTGCCTGGAACTGTTGTCATTTAACAGCTTATTAATTGACTAATGTGCATTACTTGCATGCAGGCTATAGGTAAAATCCAAGGATTAGGAAAGGAAGAAAGCAGGAGGAAAAAAAACCTCGCTGCTTTTTGTGACCATCATAGATAAATTATTAATTTATTTCTTAACAGAGTGTCATTTTTGCAAACACTAATAGGTTAGATTTTAGTGATGCAATTTCATCCGCAATATCCTAAAGAAGGAAATGCTAGTCAACTAGTAATTCTTTGGAGAGAAGAAAAACGAATAATTGGTTCTGCTTTCTTTTAACCATATGAAGGTTGTATAGCTCTTTCTTCCTTAAAAATCAATGATTTCTGCTTAGATTGGCATTTACATTATAAAATTTCTTTCTCTAATCCTATGATTGGACAAATATTCTGAAATTTTCCTCCTTTTATTCCACCAACATGGAAAAAAACTTTGTCACATGAATCGGGGAGTATCAGCCTAATAGAACTACACACAAAAGTGGTTATAGGCAAGTTCAGCAGCTTTGATTGTTTTCAGTCAAATATGATACATTCCAGTGCTGCATTAGTGGCCTATGTGGGGGGAAAAAAATCAATGAGGTCAACATCTAGGTCCCAGCTGAGAATAATCCATTTCATAAAAATAAACTGAAAAGTTCTCAGTCATCCCAGTAAACTCTAATTTATAGTGTTGGAGGCTCCTAACAGAGACTATGACTGTGTGAACAGACAAGAAAACATAGGTCAAGTTTTTAAAGGGAGAAATATGAGATGGGATTTTCTGAATTACCTAACCATCAAGAGACATAATAATAGTATCCTTCCATGAAACTGGAAATTATCAATTAGAAGACGTGTGGAGGGAAATGAATTAGTTATTTGAGCTGCCTAAATGCAAGAGCAGCATGGAAATTCAGTCCAATGAAGTCGTAGTTACAACACTGATGAAAAAAAACTTGAAAATATGGAAGTCATCATATAGGGCTACTCAGAGGATGAAGGGGAATGGAATAGCTCCAGGACAAAGTCTGAAGAGACCATCCAAATTACTCAGTTTATACACCCTGGCTGGGAATTGTTTGTCCAAATGTAGGAATCAATAGTGCTCATATCTCCATCTGCTTGGCTTTGCAGGTCTGTGATAAAAATCAGGTGATTCTTAGTTTCTCTTTTTCCTCTTCTAAGGCACAGCAGGTGAACTGCAAGCACTCTGCAAGTGCTTCCTTTTCTGCATTGAGTAGAAAGGGAATCCGTACCAACATATGGGATGTAGGGACTTCCACTGTGGATCTGTGAAGTGGGAGAAGATTAATCCCATACGGAAGTACTTGCCTGTCGTATCTGGGGACTTGGCTGCATACTTAATTGTCACTGAACCTGCACCAGGCCCAAAATGTGGTGGTGGTTTTGGGGTCACCATAATTCCTGTTATTCAAAAGCAGGCCATGGGTAAAGTGAAACCTTTGGATTTCTGTTATCATGGTGCAGAGAGAAGGAAAAAACACCGAATGTGCAGTCAGACTCCCTGGAATTCGTTAGGTTGTCTTTCAAAATGCTACTTCATGTAAGTCCATAACGTGCTTGTTTTTATTTCAATAAAACAGTAATTTTGACAATAACTAAGTATGTCTGGCAGAATAGATGGGAAGGCTATGAAACTATTAATAACATTTGGACACCTCCTGCACTGTTTTAATGCATCACAAGTTAGCACAGTATTGATTCAGTATCAAAGTTCTGGGAAACAAGCCTCTTACCAATATCTAGGATCCGATGTTGTAATTGAACTAGAAAACGTTAGATTTCCAGCATTACTGCTGAGAATTCTTCCCAATAAATGTGTGTTTTCCACTGGGGCTGAAATCACTGCAAGTGTTAGTTTTAATTTTTTTTCCTTTTTGTATTTTTTCTCATCATACAGGTTCCCTTTCTTTCCCCTGTGTAAAATAAACATAATGGGGCCAACTCTTGCATTTTACTAGCTTGACTTGTGGGAACATCCTTTCACATACTTGGTCTAGGTAATTAAATATTTTGTGGAAGAATTAAACTTTGTAGAAAGGAAAATGGGTAGAATTAGAAAAAATTATGTAGGGAAAGAGACCCAGTAGGAATGATGGGCAGAAGAAGCCTTTGTCAGTGTGTGAGGAAAAAGGAGAAAGAACAGAAAGAAAAAGAGAGCCATTGTTATGACACTGAACCACAAGGAAGAATTAAGACTTACTACTTAAAGGACAAATGAAGTAGTGTGAAGGAAGGAAGCAAGAATGTCTGTCTAGTAATGGCTGTAAAGAGAATGGTTGTAATGAGTGGGTGTTGGTATATCAAAAACGGATGGCATACCAGTTTCCATTATATGTGCCTCCTTATTTCAAGATTTCCCTCAGGTTTGCATATTCCTTTTATCCAACATTTTACATCTACAGCTATTAACCTTCAGAGTTTGTCAGTAAAACTGAAGAAATGCAGAATACACCTTTTTTATTTCCAAAGCTCATTTTGATTCTCCTTCTTACATCTAGGATCACATTGGTCTAGTTTCTTTCAGGATCATAAAGGTAAGACAAAGTGTTGATTTTTTTTGTTTAGTATCCTTGTCTTTGTTAGATGGCAGTGGTTGTTAATTTATGCAGTGCACCTGCACCTGCAGAATAGTGTCATTCATTCTTTCCTGGTAAGCGGCCTCAAGTAAGGTAAAAGCCTGCAAGGTAAAAGCCTACTTTTGTTAGACAGCAGAAGATGTAGTAATGTAGAAGGGGTAAGAGGAAGGAAATAGAGAGTTTGGAATGTCACTGCCACTGCAGTAACACCTCTTGTCAAGTTGCATCAGTAAATTTATCCAGAGGATGTCAAAACTACATTTTTTTCTTCTAGTCTATGAACTACCAATGCTGGGCACGGTATGGAGGCATTAGCCTCCCTGGTGGCTTTTCAAAGTGCCCGGATTCTCCTTATCTGAAGCTATGCTGCTTTTGGTGAGAGTACGTTCTGTGTGAGAAGATATGTGAAGTGTAGAAAATCTTATTTCTGGTAGGAAGCCAACAGTTCTTCTTATCCCTGTGTGGTTCAACACATAGTTAATGCCAAGTGGCTGCAAAGCCACAGCTATAAATAACTTGCTGGTTACATGTATTTTATTCTTTGATTGTTTTCCATTGTTGTCTCTGCCGAGGCGTGACGACCTGGTTTGGGAACGGCACAGCAGCCACCTCAGACTGCTCGGGCCAATTACTCACAGACACCAATGTGGTGGACAGTAAAATGGCGTTCATTTCTGAGTTGAGCAGCATTATATAGTCTGGGGCTACATCATTTCCGTCTGCTTGCATAGCAAACCATAGGGAGGGGGATCCTATCTTTCCGTACAGCACGTAATCTTCTGACCGCCTGTCCCTATCTTCCCACATTCCATAGCCAATTATGTATAACAAAAATAACATGTCAAGTGTAGATAGCCTAGGAGTTATTTATCTTTTTTCTTATTCATCCTAGATGTCTTCTAACCAAGAATAAAATATGCCAGCAAACGCAAGTGGCAAAATCTGGACCTGTAAGTACCTGTGATCCACTTTAGAATACATGTTTAGCATTTAAAATGGAAGTGACTTCACATCACTGAACACATCAAAATTTCAAAATCTGAAGAACTTTTGAACCGCCTATGATTTCTAAACAATTACAATCCAAAAAGCATCTAATCTTTCTTTTTGACTGTAGAAGAAAAAAGGAATTT
This sequence comes from Peucedramus taeniatus, assembly GCA_013400575.1. Classification (NCBI taxonomy): domain Eukaryota; kingdom Metazoa; phylum Chordata; class Aves; order Passeriformes; family Fringillidae; genus Peucedramus; species Peucedramus taeniatus. The sequence continues at coordinate 34,930 of WBNO01028759.1, read as the reverse complement.
CAGTGGTTCAAGTCTGGTAAAATTTTGTTCTGGACCAAATGTATCAAAAAGATACAGAAATTATGAATTGTCTGGATCAAAAGTAGTTCCCAAAGCCATCTGGCATATTATCAGGCTCTGTGGTTCTTCATAATGCTGTAGAGTTAATTTACTGTCTCACTAGAGTAGCTGACAAATCTCATTGAAATGTACTGCAAATCTGTATATCTCTCAGCTGTAGGAGCACAAGGGCAAGTACAGACAAATCTTTCAAGAAGATACCTTAGAAAGGATGCCAACCTCCTGAGAAAAACATTAAAATAAGATTTATGTTTTGGTGGTGATGGTTAATGTCACAGAAATTAATGCTAAAACTATCCTCTCATACTGGTGTATGCACTTTTGCACTATCACACCAGTTGGCTTAAGTGTCTGTGCATTTCCATTCCAGACTGAAACAGGTTTTAGATAAATGGAGAAACATAACCTGAAATTTTCTATTCATGGATCTGAATGTCTTGCTCTTTCAACTACAGAAAAGCTATTCTAAAATACTTTTGGAATTTTACATTACATTTGGCCAAATAGCAGTGATTACTTGACTCTGCCTGTGCTTGCTTCTCTTTTCTCATTTATTTATGAGACATAATGCCAATAGAGTTACAGTGTTCTGATGGAAGTACCTGTGCATGGGAATTTATACTTGTAGCTGTTGTTCCTGTGATGACATAGTTCTGTGTGTCCATAACATTATTATCCAAGTCAATACCAGACATTAGTTTGCACGTGCCACTGTTGCTGGGACAGGGCTCCTGTCATTTCAGGGGTGGTCTGATGTTCTGTAGTTTTAATTCAAAGTGAGGGGCTGTATGTTATTTAGTGCACAAGTTTTAGTTGCCAGTGTGTGAAACTCACATGTTCACAAACCAACAAAGGTAAGAAAAGAGAGCACATAACATGTGATGGGATTCAGAAACAATTCATGATTATTTAGTTTAATTTGAGTTACTATAACCCTAAAGCTCCATTAAAACCTAAAATGAAGGCTATTTCCTCCTGAGAGCAGAGAACAGTCTGCTAACTTTTGCCAAGATGAGAGCTATTATGGTGTGCAACATGAATGCATATAAATAACAAGGTTTATATTTGCTGGTTTTCCTAATGTTAACTTTGACTGGCACATCAAATTAAAAGCAAGAGGGAAAGAAAAGGAAAAACCTGCATCAGATTAAGAAACATGTAAAGAAGTGTAATTTCTAACTGCAAAACACAAGACCTTCACACTTCAAACAGTCCAAACAGGTTTTCTTTTAATGATTAGGTTTCACTTTTTTCCCCTTTATACTGGAGATGCATAGAGAACTAGAGTAGCATTTGGAAATAGTTCAGTAAGCTGGGTATCTCCTTTTTTCACGACTCTAGTAACACTGGGGATGTTTCAGGTTTCCTACTGTTATTGTTTGGTGCAAGGAATACAGGAAAATTAAAGTAGGTTGAAAATTCCTGATTGAAACCAATGTAAAACATCAAAGAAAATTTTCTATCTCAGGACATGGCACTGAAACTGTCCTGAACACTCTTTTAGTGGCACTTGCAGCCTTTTGCAGGTAAACAAGTAGGAAGTTGCTTTGCGTTAAGGAAGACAGATGCTGCAGAGAGTCTGTGTCTCCCCAGAGCAGCTGCTCTATCTAAGATCCAAATAGGTCATTTAAGCCCTGATCCCAGAATGAGAGCTATGGGGTCAAAATGTGCCTATCCAGGGACTAAGTCATGACCTGATAAAAGTAAAAAACTGGGATTTTTATATATACTTAAAGCATGTTTTCAGAACATGAATATTTCAGAAGAATATTTTTCCTGCCTCACTCTTTATATTTGATACAAAGAGCTTCTACTTTTGCTCATTTTAACTCAGCTGATTTTTGCTCCCAAAGTTCAGCTCTTTTTTCATTCAGATAGTTTAATTTACCCACTCTTTTATACACAGAGCTACTGTGTTTATGGATAGTGAAATGTTTTTCTATATGTCAAATGAGCTTTTAAAAAGTATTATACTCTGCAGGCATGCAGGGGATGATGTTTAAACATAGCTTTCTCTTGCCTAGGCTTCCAGACGATCGAATTTTGAATCTCCTATGAGGTAAAAAAATTGATTATGGACCATTTTGGATAGGGTTTGGAACATAACTCTATCGCTATCTATTGATGTGCATTACCAGAAGCATCATAAAGGAGCTGGATCCAGGATGTCTTTTTAAGGAGATTATTGGATAGGGAACGGCTTAACATTTCTAGCTTCCTGTTGAATATTTTGAGCAAGGAAGGATATTGCAGCACAAGTCTTCTGGAATATTATCTTTTCCCTCTTACAGAAGTTAACCACTCATCAGCATGCAGTAGGAAGAACAGCAACTGCCCGAGGGGCAAGGGGCAGTCAGGGACGGATGAAGGCTCACCTTCCTGTGCTGGCATGAGCTGGGACAGCTGATGTGGGTGGTAAGGAGGGTAGATACACTGCCATTCCCACTGCTCTGCATTGCCCCATCCCTCATGCCTTCCCTGCCCCTGAGACTTGCACCAAAGCTACAGTGGCCAACCTGCAGTTAATGGCATCTCAGATGCCAACAGGAGTGAAAATATACTTTCTCCACACAATGAGGTTTTTAAGATGTCTCAGAGTTGTTCAGTAGTGGAATTAAGAAAAGGCTGCATCAAAATTGCAATTTTCCCTGTTTTCCTTCTCCTGCATTGTCACTTGTATTTTAACCCTTTTCCTACTGAAGAAAATGTGAATTTATAGTCCTTACAGCTTTGGACTTTCCCTTTTCATACTTAAAAAAATCTTCATGAGTCTAAAACATTTTCCAAGTCTGTTAATTTCCTTACTGAATTATTTACAATTACAAAGTCATCAGTCTCAATTCTATCACTGTTTTTTGCTTTCTCACTCTTTTTTTTTCCTTTGTAGTTTCAAGTTCTTTTATTTCTCTTTTCTCTTTTATTCCTGAAAAATCCTAGTATTTTTATTCCTGTTCTAAATCTGACTGCTTCCAAATCCCTAGGGTTGCAAGCCAATATGTTTGGTAATGACTTCATACAAAGCAAAAGGAAACAAAGCCAATTTGTGTTTCCCACTGCTGTGATAAATGCATATCTGAACTTTCATCTGGTCTTGTCTTCAAAAAATAAAGTAACCAACTTTCCTGGTTGACACTATAGTCTGAAGAACAAACATGGTTTTCTTTGTTTATTTTTTGTGCTCAGGTGACTTATGAGGATATGCATTTGAAAGCAAAAGTAAGAGATTCAGCCATAAAATTGAAACAGAGGATTACTGTAATCATGAAATTAGAATAAGGTCCAGGCATTCAAATAAAGATTAATGTCATCTTATAACAGGCACTGCATAAAATCCCACAAAGAAAAGCCATGTCCCTAAAGAGAGCACAGAGGTACAGATGACTAAAAAGTCTTTGAAAATAACCATCACAAATTCAGGTTTTGAGGAAATCAACATTTTCTCTGGAAGACACCATTATCAGGGTTTTCTGTCAAGGGATATTTTGTTCACATGCATTGTGGGGTAAATCATCAGTAAAAGCTACCAATATCCCTGAATTTTTGTGTGATGTTCTTTTCTTTTCTGCTTGTCTCTTGGAGTGACTGTATTCTTCATAAGAGAGGTGATTGTAAAACCTTTCCCAACTTCCCCTTTCTTCTTATGTGTTGGGGGTTGGATCTGTTTCTTTTATGTTTGTGGAATTTTTTCCTGGTGGTTTTGCTAGGTAACTAATTGCTGGGTACTTTATGGATACTTGACTTAAACAAAGGAGGCAGCAGGTTTCTCAGGGGGAACAGGAGTGAACAAGAGAGTTCCGTCCGAGGACACCGCTCCAAAAGGACTGGAGTACCAGGGGACCCTGCTTGTTTTCTCTCTCCCCACTGGATTTCTCTCCAGAGGAAGACGGAACTCATTTTTGTCACCATCGGACTTTCCTACAGGACTGTTCCCACCTCATAGAACTGCATTTACTGCTCAAGGAGGATTTCATCTGGACTGCTTTCACCACCCTGATACCCAGGGTGTCAGGTCACATCCCTGCCTCTGTCAGGGCATTTTCTGAGGTTTTGTTGTTTCTTTGTTTTCGCTTGTCTCTTAGTGCTACTACATTTGTATTTATCTTTGCTTTGTCTAATATTCCTAGTAAAGAACTGTTATTCCCACTCCCATATCTTTGCCTGAGAGCCTCCAATTGCAAAATTATAATAATCTTTGGGAGGGGGTTTACATTCTCTATTCAAAGGGAGATTCCAGCTTTTTTGTTGGCAGGTACCTGTCTTTCAAACCAAGACATTACGTTACCTTGGAGTTTAAAAAATGAGATAAGGTTTTGTTTTCTTAAGAGTTCTTGTATATTCATACCCGTGCTAAGGCAAACTGAACAGGACACACATGTAACCATGAAACCGAAAAAACCCTCCAGCAAAACAGCTAAACTTCAGCAGCACCACCACCTTTACATCACCTGCTCATGGCCAAGATTTCTGTACTAGAAGCCTCCCAATCCCCTGTGTGTAAAACTGCTTATCTGGACAGATTGGTTTTGGGGCAGAGGTTCCTGTGACCCTTTAAAATCAGGGCAAATTTCATGGTCAGTGTGTGCTGCTGTAGCCCCATGTGCAGTAGGAAAGCTGGCTGACACAGAGCAGGGTTCTGTATCTGCCTTGCAATGCAGCCACACAAAAGTGACATTAATACAGATGTGCTTAAGTAATAATATAATAGAAGTGTCCTCAGAGGATGAATTGTACTGAGAACCAGTATACTGATCCTAAATTGTGCACTAAATTGGAGGCTTAAAAATGAGGAAGCTAGTAAAAAAGATGTTAAGGTGAAAAGTGAGGAAATTAAAGTGTTGCAGCTCAGCACGGGGGCTACTTAAACATCCCATAAAATGAGTAATAAATTACTACCCCTAGGAGGGGAAAAAAAAAAGAAAAAAAAAGAGCAATTGAAAGAGTAGGATTGCAAATTAATAGGTAAGGCAAAATTCTGGAAAATCGGAATGTGTCTCTGTACCGGAAGGGAAAATCTCAGCTTCTGAAGAGGATTATAATTAATGGCAGGTAAATATGAGACAGAAATGGGGGCATACTAAAAGGCATTTGCAAAGCAGTCAGTCAAAAGCATATAAGCAAATAACAAAGAATTTTTTTAAATCTACAAAGAGCAGGAAGCCTACTAAAGCAGACAGAGCCAGAGTCAGCTAAAGGACAAAGCACTGGGAGAGGGGGCAGAGGAGGAAACAGCTGTGTGGTAGCTCTCCTGGCTGCCTCTCCTGGCCATGCTCTTTCCTGACCTGATGTCCCCTGCTCTGAATAGCTCCTTTTCTTGCCACGGGCCTTCTCAAGTGATTTTGAGTGTCGTTCTTTCCTATTTTTCTTTGGTCTGTGGACTTTGCTCTATTGCTGGGCACAGTCTATGTCATGTGTTTCCAACTATGCCCTGGAGAAAGGGATATTTCCCCAGGATTATTTAAGTCTAGAAGCATTTTGAAAATGGAATGCTTGTAAAATCCCAGACCCAAAAGATCCTTAGGGAATTCAATCTCTATAAATGTTTTGTCAACAGTTTCTTTTACCTCTTTTGTGGTTTATATCACAATGATTGAAATGTGGGACCATATGGTATAACATAAGATATTAAAATGATAAAGAATACACAAAGCATCCTTGCAACAGCTTTGTGCATCTGTTTCAGCATCTTGGCTAAATTCCAGTATGGGTTATTAGATTCCTAAATTCCCTACTCTTTAATTGTCTCTGTGATGATGTTGAATTGTTTCTATTCTAGTGTCCGGTGCATCTGTGCCTCAGTTTCCCAGCGGTACTGGCCTCTGATTAAAGAGCTGATTTAAGATTAGCCCTTGAGCCCAACTGCTAAATCTTGCTGTACCAAAACAGTCCTTGAGAACAAATTAATATTTTCAGCCACTCTTCTGGGTTGCTTGTATTCTGCTGGTGTATTTGGAGGACTGAAATGGGTATTTCTCTCACCTTTCTGATGTGTCCTGAACAGGGCACTTGAAGAGCAAAACACTGCCAGAGCGCCATGTCTTAAATAATTTGTTGCTAGCACCTCATTCCTCACTAAACACCCTTTTATATGGTGAACATCCACCAAATTTTAGTATTGGTAATAATCTGTGAAATGTAGAGGTGAAACAATTTTAAAACAATATAAGTTTATATCATGAAGCCCAATATTGTTCTAGTTTGTTCTCTGAATATTTTGGGAGTGTTTGGTATTTAATAAGTAGAATGCTGTCTTTAAGTACTTTCTGTGCCTTAAGCTCTTAAGATATTATTCAGGCACCAAGAGTAATGGAAAATCATTAGTTAAAAAGAAACATGATTTTTAGGTGAGGTAACTACTTTATTTTGTAGGGTTTTATTCTATATTATGCTATATTTAACAATAGACATAGATCTGGGGATGAATGAAGGGAAGTAGTTGGTTAGTAAAAATGATGATAGATTTCCATGTGTAGTCATGAAAATGACATAAAGAACCTTTTCCTTTGTACAGGAGAAAAAATAAGCTGGGGTTTTGAAATGTAGCTTAAGGGAATGGCTGGTAAAAAAAGTGCTGAAAAAAGTTAGGAATATGTGCCAACAGTAACTGCCTGCATTTGTTTTGTTTTTGGTTAAAACGTTTAAATTGGAAAAGTAAAAATTTTTGTAATTGGGGATTTTGATAGTGAATGAAACTGAACCTTCAGAATTTCCTCAGGTTTTGAGAAAAGAGAACATTTTTTTATTATAAAGCATGTGGTTTAGTGGTTTGAAATAATATGTCTAATAATACCTATGTGTATATATATATGTGTGTGTCTGTATACATGATATCCAGAGAAGGTGAGAGTAGAAGGAAAAGAACTTCCAATAACTTGGTAGTCATATAAAAAACAAACATTAATCAGAGTAGGTCAAAATTTCACAACAGGAAATGTAGAGAGCCAAATCATACTCCTTGGGCGCCATTCGAATTCATAACCACACTATCCTATGCGGAGTCCTGGGGGCAAAGGATCTTCCCACCCGGATGTTCCACAGCTGCAGCAGGGCAGGCAGAATAGGTTGCTTCACTGAGGAAAGTACGATCATGTGGAGAAAGTGTTTGTCTGAGATCTGCAAAACTGTAGAAGATAAACACTCCGCCAGCATTCAAATCAAGGTGACCTAGAAAATACCAGGCTTTTTATTTTTATTATTATTTTATTATAGCAATTTTTTTTTTTGCTCTGTTGTGGGGAAAAGAAATCAGAGCAGTAAGAGGTTAGTCAGGAGATAATGTCCCTAAGCAGTACTTCAGCTCACTCATTGTTCAGAGTTGGCAATATTATCCCAAATATATATTTTTTTTCCTAAACAGACATGAATTACTATAAAACTGGAGGCCAGACATCACATTTTTATTTGCATCTGACATACCCCTGAGTCAGGAGTGCTTGGAAATAGGTCACTGTTCCATCAGACAGTCATATCAGAGAAGAGATTCAGTTGTGCATGTGCAATGTACATTGCATGGGTAAACATTAATGGAAATGTTTACCCAATGCACACTATGTTGAGCTACTGAATAGTTATGTCTTTCCTCTTCTTTTATCTCCCATGTTACTTCAAATGCAGACAAGACACCAAACACCTATGATGGAAATGTACCTTCTTAGTTTATACAAACCACATTGGTGTAACAAAGCATAAAAGCAATATTATTATAGGAAAAAAAAACAAAACAAAACAAAACAAAACCCAAAACATTACGGGATGCATTTTATTTCCTTGGCTTCTATTTCTCATGCATTCATGATTATGACTGTTAAAAAACCATGGCAGTATTTCTTCTGTTTATTACATTTATGGGCTTGAAATTCCTCATAGAGCTGATCCGTTCTGAGCTCTAGAAAATCTTGATGGAGCAGAGGAAAATAACAGTGAAAATATGGGTGACAGAGGACATAGGTGATAGAAGGGCATCATAGGGAAGAAAACAGATTCTATCAGATTTATGTTTATAATGGGCATCGGACCTCATGTTTCATCTCTTGCGCTGCTTTTTTGACTTCTGTCCTGCCCACATGGATGCAAATTTGTTTGGATGAAAATTTGTCCACCATGTGGACCTCATGCTTAGCCTTGTGGGAACAGGTCAGCCAGCCATACTTGGGTCTGCTACAACAGAAATTGTCAAATCACGTCTCTGCTCACAGCCTGAGTACCTCCCATGCTCAATGATGCCAGGCTCTGGGAAAACAGTGTCTTGTCTCAGGCAGCTTACAAGTCTGTGATGAATCAGTGAGGCTTCAGATGCCTTCAGCTGTCTAAATTAGGGTTGGACTCTTCAAAATAGAAACCATCTTGCAGGTCATCATCCAATAGCTGTTATACATCCTCAGTCCTGTTGGGCCACAGATCCTCAGTGCCTTGGAAAGTCACACTGCTTCCACTCAAGTCAAAAGGGTTGGCTGTGAAGAAAATTAAACACTTCAAATCATTTTGCATGCTTCTAATCACCTGCTCACTTTGTTCACTAGCTCTTTCACACCATAGCAGCCAGTGAACTTTTCCAAACTATGACCTTCCTTCCTCCTTTCTGGCCCTTCCCCCTGTTATGCTTTTCATGATGTGCTATGGCTAAGAGCAGCCACACCTATGTGAGGAAGAAGAATGTGGATGAAACCCTGCAGAAGGAGATCCAGAAGATTGTGCACCATGTGAGAAACAGCCATCACTTTTGGCACTTTCTGGTATATTACGTTATCCATGTGGAACACACCAAAAATGGAATGTTGATGAGATTTGCCTGCTATTTTCAAGCTCATATATGGGCACTGTAACTATGAGTATGAGGAACCTTGTGGGAAGCCAGAGACAAATGGTCAAATATTCAAAAATAAACACAGTTTTGTCAATGCTGCTAATGCTTTTCTGCCGATCTCAAAACCATTTTTCAGCCTTATACTGAAAAAAAAAGAGTTCTGATAATTTATGTTACCCAGATGTTTTAAAATTCAACAGCTATCACTACCCATGAATTTAATAGCATTAAACACCTGCTGCCTCAGAGAAGCAGTTCTTGCCAAAAAGAAAAGCAGGAGAAGAGAGATACACTACTAATGAGCTCTCTTTCTTACTGTCAGAGCTAAGGCCCTGAGCTGGAGCCCAGCACAGCATTACCCCATGCAGAGAAAGTTTTTCTGCTTCTGTGCTTCAGAGTAGAGGACTCATAACATTTCTAGCCTGCCAAATAATAAAAAAAAATAGGGGAAAAGAAAAGTAAGTTAGGAAAGTTTTGTAAGGAGACTTGTCTCAGGCACTGGTTGAAACTCAAAAAAAGACTGATTGATTCTCCACAGTGAAAACTGGGGAGAAAACTATGATGAAACATCAAAGCCCACGGGCTCTTGGGACTGGGAAAGGAACACAGGTCTGTGACAGTCAATGGCACTTACATCAGTCTGGGACCTGCACCTGGAATGTCAGAGGAATGTGACGGGTCAGACTGCAACAAACAAGTATCGTGGTGGTGGATAAGCTTCAAAGGACAGGTTTTAAAATCTGTGGAGAAACTCATGAAGGGAAGGCTGAAAAGAAAAGGGAAATGCTTGAACAATTGAATGAGGTGGGAAGTCATTTAAGAGTACAGTTTTGGAAGGAATACCAGTGCACTAAAAGCAGAGGAAAACAATGAGGAGAGAGAGCTTTAACAGGCTTGGCTGAATGTAGCACATACAAGTTTTCAGTAATGTTCTTGCAAATATAATCTTCAGCATAGTATCACTCGGTTAACAAGCCTTGTATTTCCTTATTAACAAGAATTTGAATGGATTTTTTATTTATAGAATAGTTGCTGAAAGGGAAGAGCATAAACAATGATTCAGAGAGGAGTGAGTGTTACCAGATTGCTGTGGGTGAGTTGCTAATAAAGAAATGGAGGAGAAGGAGTCTGCTCTTCATGATGGACTTTGGAGGCCGGCAGCAGGGAAGTGGAGCACAGTTTCAGAAAAAAAATTTCCAGGTGTTCCTGTGGTATTTTGGAAGAATTGCCTAAGAATCAGGCCATGTTTGCAAGATGGCATTAGTAAATAAATTGAAGGGAAATGTTCGAAGTTGGAGCTCTGACAGAACAAGGAACTGTGTGCTGTTTGACTTCCATGAGACTGTACCAGTGAAAAAACTGTGTTTCAGACACTGTGAGTAGCTTGGAGTATGGACTCTGAGCACCACCTTCTCCCAGCAGAGAGTAGTGTACAGAGGCAAATGACTGCTGGCTCACGCCTCAGCCCTTGCAGAAGCACTGAACTGAAGCAATGCTGCTTTTAGGAGCAGACAATTGACAAATCAGTGAGAACCACACACTTCAAAACAAGTAATTTGTGTGAATTAATTTTTCCAATGTAGCTTATGGTGGACCTGTGCTTGTATATGGTATCTTAGTTTGGTTTGTGAGAAGGAATAGACTTGAGGCTTTTGTTCAAGAAACATCTCTAGGTAGAAACTATCATAATAATGTTTCATAAATAGGAGGCAGTTTATGTTCTACTTTTGGAGCAAACCAATAACGTACTGCTGACTCTAAAGGGAAATATATTGTTAATGGAAAAATTGTTTTCATCCTCTCTTTCTATTTAAGGCAGTCTTTGCCGCCAGTTTATCATGAACACATAAAGATCTAATGCAGTACGGATTAGACTGAATGAAACCGAGAGAGCAGCAAGAACTCCAGACGTTCCTTAGTGGAGTGGCTATTGTAAAAAGCCACTGAGGATCTTCATCTGTTCTGTTCCCTCAAAGATTTCCACCATTAAATAATTTTCAAGGGATGCATCTTATAAGATTCTGTTGTGTTTTATAAAACCTTTCCTTTTGAACACCACGGGCTTAGTTCGCCACTGGCATTGGATAAAGAGTTCCATTGCCCCCACTTATGTCAGTGCTGAATTCAGCTCTCTGCACTTCTGTAAAGGGCACTCAGGTGCAATGACAGATGGAGTCTTAAAACTTGATTGCCCTGTGTCTAGGAGCATAAGTAATAGTCAGTTTTGCATTGTTCTAACATTTTTTTAAAGTAAATTGGATTTTTTGATTGTATTTCATTCTTACTTATTTAATAAAGTGTAGCAGGCATACTTACAGGGTTAGATTTTTCACTTATATATAGAAAGGCATTTTTTTCCTCCAATATTCCTGCTGTTGCAGTCAGCTGCCTCCTACCATCTACTGTTGTGCCCTACATTGTAGAGAAATGCCTTATCTACTAAGAGGGAAACCCAGTGTTGATCCTGATGTTGTTCTGAATTTCAGAATAGCTTTAGACATAGCTAAGTAAGAGGCTGAACACTTATTTATTTTGTTTCCATTTTGGTTTTTTTTATTTGTGTGCATGGTGGGATGTTTAGAATGTTTTTACCACCTTAAAAAGAGGAATGGTCCTCTGGGTCACCCAAAGACCCCTACTTGTTCTCTTTTCCCAAGTCTGTTGCACTTTTTCTCCTCCTGCACCACCATTTGATATTTGCTTTAAAGTACTAACCTTGCCCTTATTTTTTGCATAATTTCTTACGTTTAATTTGTACAAAGAAAAGGCCTTTTTTTTCTACTGCAAGAAACTTAGACCCAGTTCCTTACAGAGAACCAAGATGCTCTGTAGTCTTGATCATCAGAGAATTTAACTTTCAGGAAATGGAAATAATAACATTAATCTTAGTACCAACCATATGAAAGTGAATTAGCTACTATGAAAGTTCAGTCACTTTGGTTGTCATTTCATTTCCATTTTCAAAATTGCCATTTTCTGTTTAAGGTCAGTGAAGCTGTTAGTTGTAAAGCCATGACACAAAAAAGTTTGTCTTGCTAGTTGAATATACAGTCCTCAAATAGGGATTCTTCTAGAAATGGAAAGAATTTGGGTTTTATTCTCATTCTTTTAAAGCAATAGATTCTCAAATCAGCCTTAAATATATATGTATACATACATAGGCAGAGAGAGAGATCCTTAGAAAAAAATACAATGTTTTCATAACTTTTAATGTCCAAATGAAATAATGATACATATTGTTAGAGCTGTTCCTAAATACTCTTTTATAAAACAAAGATCAGTCAGGTAGTGAGAGGACAGAATGCTATTTTCGACTTCTATGCCTTCATGAAGCTACTGCCTCTTATTGGCTTAAAATTGAACTACCACAAAACCATCCTGCCTTTTCTTTTTAATGAAAAGACCCACAGTTTCTTGCAAGACCAGTTTTTAGGAACTATGCATAATGCTTTCTAATGTTTGATTCAGAAGGGTTTTTAACACAGTCTAAAACTTGATCTTCTGTTACAAAACTGATCTTCTGCCCCAGCTGTTACTTTTTTTTGTTCATTGTGTTAAAAATACGTGGTACAGAGGGCGCAACCTTTCCTCAGTCTTTGTTGTCACAGGTGATGACACTGCCGTTCAAGGCCAAATTCAGTCCTTGATTACAATGAGAGATGGGAGAATGTGCCTTTAGGGAGAAAAGCATTCTGGATCTCTTTAAAGTTTTTGATTAGGCTTCTCTTTCATTGCGTGTATTAAAACCCAAGACTTTTCAGCTAAGATAGGAAGCCAGATAAAATATATTGAGCCATATCCTTACATGATTTCACTCAAAGCATATTTGTGATGGTGGCAGACTCAGCCATACAAGTGCTGTTCCTGACAAGTTCCTGGATCTGTCAGGGCAGATCAATTCCATACTTCCCACAGTGTAGTGAAATTAGAGTCCTTACAACAAAATATATACCTATGAATGTACAGACATGAAGATTAATCAATAACTGCATTATTGTAAATAATTTCCCAATTAGGTATATACATTTAGGCCCTCAAGTAGGTGGGAACTTCATGGAACTGATCCCTGGTTTCAAGACTTGTGGCACTATAGCATAATTTAGTGCCAGGTAGAATTCTCAAATTAGTTATTATTTTTACACTTTCACTTCCTTTGTTTTGCAACCTGAAAACCAGAGATTATTTGCACTTAAGCCAGTGCTAAGCCCATTTAGTTCTAGGCTCATTGTTAAGCTTTTGGGCAGCACCAGCTCCAAGTGGAATCCAAAGCCTCAGGTTAACTGTTTTCTCTGTGCAGTTCCTGGCAAAAGGAAGGCTCGTACAAAGGGCAGAATAATTGTAAAAGAGGGAGAACTGCAGCTAACCAGGACAAAATTCTCAATGAAGAAGTGGCTTTAACTCCTATCACTTCTCAGAGCTGAGCTGTCAGTGTTGTCTCCACAGGACCCATGGATTGGCACTCTTTCCTGAGGGCAGGGGCCCAAAAGAGTATCTTTTAAAGGGCTAAGTTGGTTAACTTTCATGAAGCAGTGCCAGCAGGTGAAATGAACCTTTTGTAAATTAACCTTGGGATTAATGCGCTCATCCAGGTGCAAAGGCTCTTTAATCTACTATTCCCAAAGGAGGTCTGAAAGCACATCTCCCATGTGGATACCTTAAATCCCAGGCTGTGAGGTAAAAACAGCTTGACCATTCAGGTGGAGGAGTGGCACCCCTCAACTGGACAAAAATCAGGGGTCTGGCTCATAGATAATATGTTATGAGACACACGCTCATTTATCTTGCATGCTTTGTTTGCCAGATTGTAGATGGGTGTCCTGTTCTTGATATCTGTTCTCAGAGCTGCTTACATGCATTACATTAAACTATAACCAAATAAATAGAAAAATAGTTTTGACAGTGACATATACCTTGTTTCAGTGAGTCCCTGGGGGAAAATCTGGTAGATCTCTTCAGAGTTTGAGGACACTGATAATCATGACTGAGTTCAGAGGAAACTGTGGGCAAATTACACTTTCAGAACCAGAAAACTGTGTTTGATGTTGCCACAGTAAAGGTACAATATTGGCATATTTGCAAAAATATTTGATCCAAGGAGTTGATGTGTCCTTCCTGGTAGAAGGCAGGATCTCCAAATAAAAGGATTTGGAATTAACAAGAGAAAGAGTATTTCCAGGCTTGGTATCCCTAAGTAAAGGTTCTTGCCTTTTGAGCTAAAGCCAAAACTTTAATGACAGAAATCTGGAGAAATCACATGCACTTTTGTCCAGTCCACAGAATTTGTGAAGCTGACTAAGTGATTACTTAGAAAGGATTATTTTTCCTTTTTTTTTTATCATCTTGTTTGTTTGGTTGATTTATCCTTCTGTCCTCCTTACACTGTCTACACTTTAATCTGTTTCTGGTTTATGTGAACTATAAAAAGTCTTTTACACTGAGAGATTTACTTTATTTGAATGCAAATTAAAACTATTATCTTTCAGTTACAGGCCAAAGATTGCAAAATAATGCTTGTTTATATCTTGAAAAACTAATCTTCCCTCCTCCCCCCCGTCATGCCATGTAAATTGTTCAGTTAAAGTAGAAATGTACAGTTAATTTTTGCCAATCATTTATATGTTTTATATGCTAATTTGCTGAAGTAGATAACAAGATGTAGAGGAGTTAGATTCGAATGATATGAAACTACAATATACTTTGCTGCTGCTGACTCTATAAATGCAGTCTTAGGCTCAACTTCCTCATGGAGATTCAACTGAAACCAAAGAAACCACAACAGTCAATGTCTGATTCATATTTTTAAAGTTTGTTGTTATGAAAATGTGAAATGGAATTCTCAGAAGTTCTACAAAGAGAGGGAGAGGAGGAAGAACACATTACCTTTAGAGAAATATGATAACACAAATGATATTTTGAAACTAGACAAAGAAATAAGTGCATTTCCCACACATGACCCTTCTCTCTCTGTCTATGAGAAACTTTGGGTAAAACAATTGGGTCCTTTTGTATGGCAGAGAATCAAATGACCCAGCAGCTGGGTGTGTAGTGTGCTTGTGTAAGGGGAGTGTTTGCTCATTCACACATTCAGAAATTAATGGAGGCTCAAGGCCATGCCAGTAACTCTGACTGCAGTAATCTGACTTGATTTAATTCCTAAAGGTTGATCAGACCAATTTTCCAAGTGATGGAAGAATACATTCTTAAAGGTCAGACACCTCCAAATCACATCCCTTTTCTGTTGTACCAGTATTGTTAATAGCTGACAGGGAACATTTTTGAAGCTGGGGGAGCAGCTCTCTTTAAGCAGTGAAAGCCACTTTTGATTGTCAGCATTCCGGTTGTGGGTTTGGTGTTGTCTGCTTGCCAAGAGATCAGTTAAGTCAGCTGAGGAAGGAAGAATTGTCACACTGATAACTGATAACACAGCCAATATCCACTGCCTTCTGTCTAAGAAACTTTGCTTCAGCTGAAATTCTTCATTTCTATTAAAGAATTAAAGTGTAATGTTTCAGAATCCTGATATCCTTCCAGAAACTGGAGTAAAAAACCACTACTGGTTTCTCTTCAGAAACTCTCAGTGGGTTGTCACAATATGAAGCCTGGGATCTTCAGTTAGCACAGAACATGGCAGTTTCTGCAACATAAAAAACCAGTTCACACTTTTGTCTCCATTTGGTAAATATATTTCTGGGACATTAGGTTGTTGCTGAAGAACACAAATCACAATCTTTGGAACGAAAAGTGAAATTACAGTATCTGGTTTTCTTTTCTCCTGGTCCCAACCTGGTTTCCTTAAGTCAATTGAAAATACTTAAAGTGAAAGTATGTATGATTTTCCTCTGTATAAAAAAAGTATTGAAAACATAATGCAGTTGTAGTTTCTCAATGCCAATTGCAAGACAGGGAAATCTCTTTCAGGTAATTATTTTTTTTCTAGTCGGAAGATTGTTATTAAAAAAATAAGTTTTCATAACCAAAATTTACAGGGAAAGTCAGTTTCCCTTACAGTTTTAGAAAATTCTAGCAAGAAAATCAAATTTTCACTTTTAAATAACATGTGTAGATTTGAAGTGTTTCTTAACTAAATTATTTGAACTTTAAGATACCTGAATTTATGTTCAGTAGAAATGTTGTTTCTGGATTAATAAAAAATATTACAACTTGGAAGGAATCTTCTGCATGTGAACTGATGGACTCTCCAGGAGAGAGATGGAAAAAAAATCTAGGATGTATCCAGTAAAATTTCTCTTTTAAAAAATGTGTTTTGTAGAATGTTTCTGCTAGAGCTTTTCTTGATCACTGCTTTATATAAACTGACTTGATTCCTAAATAACTTGAATAGATAGGAAGGGGACCAGGCAATACACGTACAATCTTTAAATATTGTTTCTGCTAATGTTATAAGAAGTGGCTTGGTTAATTGTGACTGATATACTTTTATGCTCTGTTTTGAAATGCTTTAATTTGAAGCTTGAACTGTGAAATAACAGGGCCAGAGGAATTTCCCTTTTGGTTTTTACTGTTTCCAAAATTAAGTCATGTGGGTAAAGATCTTAAAATCTGGTGCCAATATGTGGCTTTACCAACAGTATCTATGTGATCATGTCATTCCTGAGAAAGCCATGTTTCCAATAAAAAGGAAATGTCAACCTTGAGTATGTTTTATTAAATCTCTTTTCGTCTTCTCTTCAAGTTCAGCTTAAGCTGGCCACTTCCTTTGTCTGGTTTATTTTTATTAGAAATGGACAGATTCATTAACTGTGCAACTTGGTGGTCAGGCAGTGACTGGATATGTCCAATAATGGGTAATAGCTGTATTTTTCATTGGAAGTCCAATGTTTGCTTTGGAGATTGCCTGGGGAACAGATATAATCTGAGACGGCACCATGTTTACCTCTTGTTTCACTGATATGCCGAGCTTGTTTGAAAACAGTGTGAAGGAAAAACAAACATTTGAGGAGAAAGAACCTGCAAGCACTCCCTGTACCCCAGACAGTGTCCCTGGGCTCCAGTCAGAAACTGCAGCAGCAGGGCTGCACCCGTGCATGTGAAATGCAAGCACACATATGCACATGTACATTTTTATTTCATGGCACAGTCATGCCCTGAGCCTGCCTCTCCAGCTGATCCCATCAGTCATCTTTTTGCTGTGAGGGTGATCAAGCACTGGCACAGGTTGCCCAGGGAGTCTCCATGCTTGGAGGTACTCAAAAGCAATTTGGATGTGGTCCTGGGGAACCAGCTCCAGATGGCCCTGCTTGAGCAGGTGGCTTGGACTATGTGACCTCCAGAGGTCCCTTCCAACCTCAACCAGTCTGTGATTCTGTGACTTTATGTGTATCTAAACCATTTGATGAATGCTTGTCAACTGATGCAAGTCAGCACCAAAGCCACTGATCAATGTCTTTTTGCTCATCAGAAAATTTTCTTAATTTACAAGGTTTCATGCAATGGGTTTAATTTTATTTCTTTTTGCTCCTGTTAGTGCCATATTTCTTGTCTTTCCAGCAGTTTCCACTTTCTACATGGATATTATAGGCCATTTTAAGAATTAGTTACATAAGTAACTCAGAAAACAATCTGAGGAACATGAATACAAGTATTCGAGTACTATGCACAACATTAAAATTATAATATTCTTGTCTCCTCATGGTGTTTTCAGTATTATTTTCTCTGTCAAAATGACTTCACATTGCAGTTTGCGTGTGTACAATAAGTTAAACGAGGAAGTAGAACAAATAACATTTCATATTGCCTGTTTCTCAAAGCTGTCTCATTACTCTTTAATTGTTTCTTTTGCCAAGCCCTCTTCCCATGGCAGCAGAATAAAACATTTATCCAAGATTTACACAGTGGCCAAAATGTGTACTCCAGTTCAGTCTTACTTGGTAGAAATCGCTGTGGACATGGGCTCTGGGAGGCATTGCCCACTTCTGTGGGTTACTCTATGGCTCCCAATGAATATTCAGTGGCCAGTGTGTTTCTTTGGTGTGGTTCTAGAAGGCACTGGTCTTATTTAATATGTCATGGATGGACTGGGAAGGAGGGACTTGTCATTAGGGCTGTTCAAAGTCTACAGGGTTGGTTTGTGTAATGGCTTGTGAAATGAAATGTGCTTTCAGTAATTGCTAAAAAGCTACATTTTCCAGGAGGTAAACTCTTCCCAACAGTTACCGGTTTCTACTTCTGCAAGGTAGAGTGGGGGGGAAGGAGAAAGGCCAGGTCTAAGGGCAGACTGAATGATCCTCAATTACAGACAATTACAGACGGGTAAAGAAAACTCTGTGAAGGACCAGCCTGTCACTGATTCCCCCTGTGGCACTCTGTATGTGTTTTCAGATTGTCCCCAGGAACAGAGATCCCCAGCTGAGCAGGAGATAGCTGAGGGCTTTCCTGAGCAAACAGAAGCTTTTACTGAGTAAACACTGTCACTGTCTCAGTAGTTGGCAGATTTTGAGGGTGCTCTGCAATAAATTGGGTGTGTACTGCGTTTAGGTGGAGAGCAGGTCACAAACCTGAGCTTTTAAACTAGCATTGCCTGCAAGTCAGATCTGGGTTTGCTATAGGAATTGTTTTCTACTGGATGCTAGAGTAGCTGTCTTGTGGCAAAATTTCTGCCACTAAGGAACTGGATACACCTGTATTATTTTCCAGTGGCAAGCCTCCTCCTTTCTTGACAGCTTTTTACAGCTAAAAAAACCTGCGAATGGGTAAAAAAGGGATACTGTGGGTCAAGCTGCTTCTTATGAACTTATGATGTTATGAAACTTCAGAGCTGATGTTTTAGATTGGCCAATTTCCCAGAAACAACATGAGGATTCAGGCTGGACCACCAGATGGAGGAGAGAGGTGGGAGAATAAATATGGTTCTGTAGTGGGGTCATTATTTTCACTATAGGAAACAAAGATATGATCTAGTTACAAACACAGTGTTTGTATGGCTGTTCCTACCCTGCCTGCTTAAACTGCTAGAAACACTCCTCTGCTTAAAAGGCAAGGAAGCAGAGTTCCTCCTGTCATGTTCAGTGACAGAGCTGATGTCAAGTGCCATGGTTCTCACTATTTGGGTCTATTCTATTGTGTTACAGGGTCTGGGGATGTGCTTCTGAGTGATCCATTTTCTAGCTAGTAATATTGCATTGCTGTCTGTAATATCCTGGTATTTTGGCTGGAAGTCAGGAGCTGGCAGGTAGGGCTCCTACCTGATTTCCCTGCTGGTGACTCCACTCTTGCCTGCAGTTTTGTAGGGGAGAAGTTCTGGACTGGCAATGAGCAGGGAGAGTTGTTTAAAAGAGGAAAGGGAGATGGTCAAAAGCAAGAGCCTGGCAGAGGCATTGGTGTTACCAGTCATGTCGTTTTGAGGAAGACTTTGCCTATTTTGGTACAGCTAGCTTTACTCATGGAATCTGTCACATAAAGAGCTGCCTCACCATCATGACAGCAAATCAACACACTACATATTATCATGGCAAATGATGGGAAAGCATGGAGAGCTTTGGGAGTGTGTCTGCTAGACTAGTAGTGAACAAGCAACTCCTAGACAGTATGATGTATTACACATATGCTTGTCTTCTCATCATTTTCTGGTGCTGGAATTACTTGGGAAAAGTTTTACAGGAAAGATGTGGTGGATTGCTTTCATGTGTCACAGTACTTACCCTTTCATACCTTCAATATTTGTGACTGCAGACTGTTGAGTAATGGGATTCCTCTTCCCATTTCTTGAAAGTAAAAGATGAATGTTAAAGGCAATGATCAGATAAAGGTTTTATTCTGAAGTCACCTGAATATCTGAATCCCTCTGTCAACTCTGTTGCTTTTGGGAGCACACTGTAGGCTCTTGGGGCTTGCTGGTATCTTAGATGCTACTTAATAATTTTGTAATTTGTCTTTTCTAAGGACACTCTCTAGACAAGGAATGAATGTTGAATCACTTCATGTTGTTGAAAATTAAATTCGTGTCACATTTAGGTCTGGAAACAACAGATGAAATAATTTCAGGAAAGAAAGACTGAGATGACACAGAGTCCAGGTGATGATTGTAATAATTATAGTATTTGAAAAAATGCACAGTGCATCACACTAATGAAAAGCAAATGTGCTTTTTTACAGCTAAATTTTTGTCAGATTCAAATTAAAACCAAGGTCAGATTTCTGGCCTGACTTATACCCCGTGTGATTTCATTAAATGTGGAATGATTCCATGGCATGTAACTTGGCATTGAAGTTAGTTTTCAGTATGTGGTTTTATAGTTCAGGTGCAAAATACTGCTCTGGCTCACTTGTATCTAAAGGTTATTACACCTTGGACTGTACTACTTTTCTTTGTTTCAGAATTTAGCAGATCAGCTGAACTGTTAATTTTCTCAATTCCCCTCTTCTTCCTCCCCTTTACTGAAAACAGGTTTATTAAAAAAAATTACTGATTGTTCACACAGAATGTGGGCTAAGGTCAGTTGAAAATTCCAGAATATTAAATCAGACAAATTAATCATATTTGAAAATTGGCTCTTTGACCATATTTGACTAGCCTTCTTTTTCTAACGTGCAGATCAGTAATCAGAATGTAGTAGCTACCATTTGTGCAATGACAGTAGGAGGGCATGAGAAAGGAAATTCTTTTTTTTGTTTTGTTGTTTTTTCTCTGTGCAAAACACTGACAAAATACTCCAAGTAAAACTGATAAATTTTCTGACTCTGCAGGTATCTTATAATTAGGAAATGCAATTTCTTAGTGTATTTCTTGGTATGTAACAAAACACACCTAGCAATGAATTCTTACACATGAGAATGTTTTGTTCAAAAGCACCATCACTGCACTTTGTACACACATTGAATCAAGTACTGCTAGACCTGCAGTGTATCTCAGTGTAACAGGTTATTTTTGTGGTATTATAGTATTCATTACTAAGATTGTTCTTGCCTCTGATGTTTGAAGTCAGGAGAGCCTTCAAAGGCTCCTACTGTGCTAAGAATGATTCTCTATTTGCTCTCCTCTTGTATTTCTCTAAAAGGTTGCTGACACATTACTGAAAAAGATGCCCACCTTGTACATCTCTTGTGGTACGTGAATGCTTAGCAGTCAGTTTTGAGATGTACAGTTAAAGTAATAAAGCAGTCACCTGTTTTCAGTTAGTTTTTAAATATCAGGTGATCTCAACCAGCTTTCTGGCCTAACAATCTGCCAAATATAATTTTAAGCTTAACTAAACAATTAAGAATTTTTTATAGGGCTGTATGCAGAATTGGCACCTATTAGATTTAAAAATTATATCTGAAGAGAAAGGCTGAACAGGTGAACACAGCAGTGCAGATTGTGACCTGACTGTTGTGTTGGACTCTTCAAACCAGTATAGAAACATGGAAGAAATACCTACAAAAAATTGTCAATCGCTTGCCTTTCTACTGAGCAATGCTGCTTTCAATGCTGCTTTCCAGAACTTGGTCCCTCTACAGCTGAAGTCTTTGAGAATGTTTTTTAGTTTTCACAGGAGAAAATTAGGATGACAAAAAAAACTTTACAATAAGCAGCCGTCTTTGACCTCTAAGAAGGCCCAGAAGTGCTGGATTCACTTTTAGGATGTTATGCAGAAAGAAAGAAAATCTGAAGGCCTGAGATGGTCCTCAAATAGATGGACTCATTGACACCACCTCAAATTGTCTATCTGTCCTGCAGATGGAAGAAAATTCCCTTTCTTATGGGGTTTCCATTACTTTGGACTTCTAGTTACATTGGAAGTGTTGAGTGCTTTCCCCTTCTGAGCCTGCCATTCTGTTTTCCATCTGCATCTAGGGAAGAGATGGGGTATCTAAAAGGAAGCAATATGAGGCCTGTTTTTCAATGTTTTCAAGTTTGATGTTTGGTTAATGCTGGCTCTACTAAGGTAAAATTTTTGTTTGAAGCTTTTTCTATAGTTGGGCTTTTCATAACACCACTGATTCTCTCTGTCTCCTTAAGCCTTCACACCTCTAAACCTTCTGCTAAGAGGGATGGAATGAGCCAACACCTGACAGTAACTATGAAGAGTGTGATAACATTAATTTCCTTAAAAAGCCAGGATTAACTTGTAAAACATTTTCATACCTATTATTTGTATACATATATGTATATATGTTATTTTTTATATATTTATTATTTTAGCTGAACTAGTTTATGTATATGCTGTCACAAAAGAATGAATGAAGTTGACCCAGCTTTGAGCAGAAGGCTGGATTCAGTCTCTTCTGACCTGAACTGACCTGAACTGACCTATGATCCTATGGTCTAACAGCTTATTTCTGTCCCTATATCCTGCTGCCCGTCTGTTCTCCCTATGCACGGGGATGTGAACTGGCAAATAACAGGATATTTGACTGGGATGCCTCTCTGAGCTGTGAAAATGTCTCTCTAGCTCATGTATTTAGAAGTTATTCTCTCTGTAACAGTAATGCTTCCTTGTCACTTAATTGTATCTGTCTTTCCACTAGAACTACATGCTGCGGATGACACCTGTCCCATAGCTGCCCTCAGCTCATTGTTTATATGACTTGTATTATGAAAATTGCATTTCTGATTATGTTAATGACAAAAAACCTGGCCTTTGAGATATGATATGTAATACACCGAGGGAACAGCTAAGCATAAAAAGGACAAAATTAAGTCACTTGCAATATTTTTTTTCTTTTTTTCATTCACGCTGAAGTCCATGTGTTTGTTTTAGCTCTTTTGGGACATAGTTACACACATTATTTATACAAAGTTACTTCAGTGGCTGGTTGTTATTAATTACCACCCAGAGTTCTTTGCAAGTCAAGCTGGACTCCAAATGAAGTTTGCTTTCCAAAGCAATTAGGAGTTAATGTTGCAAAGTGTGTTGCTTATTGTATTGTATTCTTGTAATAACATATTTATAAAATTACTCATTTGCTTCAGAACCCTCAAAGCTTTCTCTGAAATGTAGAAAGTACTTTTAAAAATATTAGAAAAGACAGGCCTTCATCAGCTCTATGCATGTTTGACTGGGTGCAAAGAATTCCTGCTTTCCTGTTATTCTGTTACTTTATGGGTTTAAGACCCCTCATTGAAGGTAGGATGCAAATTTGAACAGAATTTACATTGTATTAGGTATTTTAGACCATAGAGTCACTGTCTAGACACCCACAGCATGGATTCCTTTCAGACCACCTTACAGAGGTATTCTTTGGTTTACCACTGATCTGAGAGTTTGGTTTCAGGTCTTGAAATATAACTGCTTAATTTCTTGGGTGTTTTTAGCCAGCATCTTTCAATCTTATTTCTATAAGGAAATGTATAAGGAAAACTGACGAGTTGAAAGCAAAAAAGTGATGCTTTTTTGACTAGAAAATAAGAAAGGGAATAAGTGCATAATAATAGATATTCATGATCTAAAGTTTTCTGAAAATTTATGATTTCTCCAGAGGTTTTTTTCTTAATTAAATAAACCTAAAAATTGTATCCATGGTTATGGAATGCATGCCAGCATGGAGAGTTTTCATGGGAAAAAAAAGAGTCATGATGTAGAGTGTGTTTTTATCAAGATGCCAGGTTTTCCAAAATTATTCTGTTGTTGTATTTTTGCATACACTCAGACACAAAGCCGTCACACATATTGTTTGCACATTTATAACTTAATTTTTCTTTTCACTAGAAAATACAGAAATTTCTGCCTTACTCTTTTTAATGTTTTTATAAATCCTGCCAGGAATGGTGACTGGCAAAGAAAGTTCAATGTTTGTAACATACACCTCTTGATGGTATTGCTTTTTTACATGCCTGGCTACGACTTTGCTGGGTCAAAGGTTGAAGAAAAAATTCAGTGACCTTCTGGCCCTTCCTTACCTATTTCCTGTAAGAGAGAGACATTTCAGCCAGCCATGAGTCTCTTCAGAAATTTCGTTGTTATACAATGGCCGGTATGCAACTATCATGGTCTTTAGATGAGCAAGTCTGCTTAGAATTTTTCAGAAGACATTTATGATTCTATGAAGATCTCACTTTAAATGGGTGCTCTTCATCAACTCTCACAGTTCTTGGTTTCCCAAAGTGTAAGGCAACTTGTGCACATCGTTGAAAAAGTGAAGTGCCTCGTTAAAGGGCAGAAAGCACAGACCTTTGCAGAAATCCAAGCTATCACATATTGACCCACTTTGGTAAGAACATACTCATAGTGACTGTGAGCATCCTGCACACACCCTTGAATATCATTTGTTTCATGCAGTAGTTGATAAAGGTGCTGCCAAATATTCAGGGAGCAGAACCTGATTTTTTAGTTGTTTTCTTTCACCCTGAGATCTTTCTGCAGCCACCTGAAGCCAGCAGCTCTCTGCTGGCTCTTCCAGACTTGCTTTTCTGTACCCACCGCTAATAACATGGTGGCTCTTGAGGTGAGGCCGACTGGCGATAGAGGCTACGGAAAGAGGGCCCTGACAGCCATTTAACACATAATCTATTCCTTACACCATGGGGCTCTGAGCTCTGCACACCAGGAGAGCTTATTCCTGGTGTCCCTGTTGTGTTATTTACCTCTGCTCTGAGCAGTTAAGTCCACCACAGCTATTTAGTAAATTATCAGTTTTCTTATTGGCCCTAAATTGCGCCTAATTAAAAATCTGACCTCCACAAAATAGTCGTCTTCCTAAAGACACAGAACATAAACAGGAAAAATCAGCTAATTGCTGCAAAAACTGCTTTTGTGGCACTGTAATTGGACCTCAGTGAAATGAATGAACCCACTGGGGATTCCCTAATGAATGTTTAACTGCAAACAGTAGTTGGGCACTTAAGCAGCAAGGCTGATGGTCCCTAATGAAATCAAATGAAATCAAATAAAATCAAATAAAAGAATCTGGTACTTTACTAACCAGATTTCTTGGCATTAGGACATAAAAATAATGTTATTCTGGGCAAATGAAATGTAAAGAGAAGTTATTTATAAAGCTGTGAAAACTTAGCCAGTCTTGCTTGGATTTTCTTTCTTTTTCTAGCAAAAAAATCCACCACAGAAAACTCTATATAATGACTCTAAGCTTTCTAAAGAGCTTTTATTTATTTTTCTTTTTTTCCTAAAAACACTAAAACTTTTTATGTTTCCTGTTAATCACATTCTGTGGCTTTATTTTGCAATGATTTCCAAAGGCTAGCTGTGCAACTGCATGATGTTGGCAATTGATTAAGTTCTTTTTCATTTGTCCAAACCTTAACAAGAAGATAAATTCTGATGACCTCAGTAACGTGAGCTGTGCTTTGCCTCCAAATATCTCTTTAACATGATGTGTAAGAATCTGGCCTTAGTGTTTCACGTGACAAGGACCTCAAGATTGCATTAATGCACAAAGTAAGCTTAAGGAATCCGGGCTGTGGCACCACCACATAACTTTGTGTATCATTATTGCTGTTATTATTATTATTAGTAGTAGTATATATTAATCTGAGTTGTAGCATGATGGGACCTTGAAAATCATTGAGAGTGTGGGTTACACCGGTTAACAATTTGCAAAAAAGATCTTGAGTGTTTAGGTTTTTTAAAATATATGAAGTATTAAAAATACTTCAGAATATTCCACAACTGAGTTGTAGCATTGATGACATGAAAACCTGGTGAGCTGCATTTTCTTTTATATCTGACACATTTTAAATCTTTGCTGAAATTTGCTGAGGTTATATGTTATTTTGCAAGTATTGCAATTTATCCAAGTAAGAACTGGAGAAAATTCGATTTAATCATGTACTGCCAGATTTGTTAAAAAGGAGGAAAAAGTGCTAGTGTGTCTAGTATTCAAATACATATAATTTGTTTGCATATTATAAATATTATAAATAAAAATTCTGTTGCAATATATTTTCAGAATTATGAGTTAGAATATCTGCTGGCTGTTTCTTGATGTGTGTGATAAATGCACATTCAACCTTCTTATTAACAACAGGTAGCATTGCAATTACTTATTGTTGCTAGCAAAAATGTTTTTCACAAATAATTAACACAAAGAGAGTGAAGTTTGCAGTATGATTTACCTTCTAAACTGCATGGTTAGAGCAGAGTATTCCTCCATTCTGAAGTATTTTGTGTAACTTGATGGGTTTATGAACAAAGGGAAATATAAAACCATTAATATATACATTTACATATGAATGGCAGAGGGGCAGGGGTTTGAATAACAGCTTTGCAGACTGAATGATGAGTCGTGGTATAGATAGGAACCAGCAGTAAATGTCATGATGGCATCAGTTGCAAAGTAGCTATTCTCAGAAGAATCACAGAATAATCTGGATTGGAAGGGACCCATGAGGATCTTCAAGTCCAGCTCTTAAGTGAACGCCCCATATGGAGTCCAAACCCACACCCTTGGCATTATTAGCCTTGTTTCGGATACTGTAATGAAGAAAAAGAGGGACTGAGCATTGGTAGCATCAATTATTACCAATCACCTCCCAATTGTTACCCAGTCTGGTTAGCATGGCTAGCAAACAGCCCCATCTCAGTTCCATTCCACTTGCACTGGTGAACCCAGATACAAAAGAAATCCACCCCTTAATAATCTCTGAGGGAAGAAATAGTTACCAACCCGACTTGTAAAAGCAGCAAGTACTCTCACTTTCAGAAAGCAGTCAAGAAGATGTTTAAAATAAATCAAACATCACCAGCTGTTATCCATTCAGGGTTTATTGAAATATAAAAATGAGTGGTTAATGCTGACTAAAGTAGGAGTTTTCTTAAAAAATTGAGACAGGAAACCTTAGGGATACATATTTCATGATGGGCTAAATCACAGCTATGAAAGAAATCCCTCATTCTTCAAGGAGAATTTCTCTTTTGAAGACTGTAAAAGGTGAGAAATGCTATGTTGGAGCCTGCATTGAGGAAAATTCATAGTTCTTGTACGGGAAATGCACCCACTGCATTGGCTAATTTGCCATGTAAATACTTTTGAGTGTTTGGAAGGTGTGGTGGGGGGAAAAGAGTACATCTGTATCTATATCTGAGATCCTTGTTCTGTACACTGGTGCTGAGTCCAAAGGACATCCTCCATAGACTTCACACATTGGCACAGCTGTTTGGTCCATTGCAGTCGTATGCAGAATGACTGTATTTGAACTGAGTATGGTAGAATAGAAGAACATTCAACATGGAAGATCAACCTCTCAAATTGCAGCTCTTTGCAACCACTGCAAGGACAAATGGTGTTGTCTTTCTATATCTGGTTTTCAGTTGCCAGATCAGTTAGAAACTGCACAGTTTGACAGTATTATTATCATTTGTAGTGTCCCATAGCATTGCACATTTACCCAAATAGCTTCTTGCATATATTTGTCTTAAGTAAAGAGACCTCAAAATTTATTCCGATAATTTGTGAAAGGTTTTGGGGAACACTTCATGACTTTACAATTTTCTTCCAATACTTGTATCGTGAGGACACAGATACTAGAGGAATACTTAACCCATCGCTTTTAGTTATGCTTTGAGGTCTCATGAATAGATGGGTACTTTTTAATTGAAAGTTTCAGCTCCTTTATGGTGAGCACAGCTTTGTAGAATAAAATAGTGTTATTAAGGAAAAGTTGGTTGGTATTAACTGACAAAAAATTTAATTTCCTTTGAAGATAGACAGCAAGACTGAATGGTGGTAAAAAAAGTTAGGGATGTAATGGGATGAGAGGCCCTTTGATGTCATTTGATATAATACTCAATTTGATATAATACTCAATATGTCAATTAGGAATGTGACATTTCCTAATTTTCTACAAACAAAAGCAGTGAGAAAAGGTAAAAATTTATTCTTCTATGTAAATCATTGAATCAGATATGAACGTGCATCAAACAAAAAGTCACCTTTTTTGGGAATATAAATGCCAGTCCTTCTTACCAAGGGTGGAAAAAATTACTACTTCAGTTGATAATCTTTTATTCCTTCTCCTCTCCCCTTTTTCCAGTTTTTCAAATAGTGGCATTCTTTCAAGCCATACCAGTTTAGAATCACAGAAAATCCTGAGTTGAAAGGAACCCACAAGAATTATCAATTTGGTGACCAGTAAGCATTTTTTCCACATATTTATTTTAAAGAGGATTTGCATTAGTCACTTGTAAATAGGCAAATTCAAGAATGCTGGAGAAACACTTCAGGCATGGAAGTTTTCCTGCCAGAATTAATAGCTCTTTATTTGACTTTGATTTCTGAAAGTTTAGACTCACATGTCATTCTGTGCCAAATGGTTTCTTTGTGTCACCATAGATACTTTGTGTGTTCCACTTTTTCACTCTGTTTTTCAGGAAAAAGGATTTATTTTTTTGCAAATTGGCTGATACAGGTTAGAGCTATCTCTCCAAAATTTTATCTGCTTAAGAAAATACCTGTTTATAAAATTGATCTATGACTAATCTGCCCCTGTGTCTGTCCCCAGGAAAGTCCACAACACAGCTACTGCTTATGCCAGTGGAAGCAGTATCAGTCTTTATATGGAAGGTATTTTACATAAGAAAAATAGGAAACAGAAATGTTTTCATACTACTGGAAAATAAGAGGAACATACTGTTAACATTAGTCTCTCTCCTTCTTTTAGCTTGTACAAAAATGGCCCTCATTTTTTAACCTTCAGTTCTTCCGCATTTGTAACAAAGCCAAAATATTTTATTGTCTCCCACTCCAGTTAAGGAGAAAGGACTAATTTTTTTTCTTTAAAATCCTTAACAGGTATAAAGGTATTATAGGTATAAAGACATATGATAGAAACAATATTTTTAAAATCCCTTCACACCAGTAGGCATAATTTAGTAGTCTTCTATTCATCATTTTATATTTATAGACATGTAGGTATCTACAAAGATATATTTGTCTGGATGGTGTACCATCAACTGGTCTGACATCTGGTGTGTGGGTATCTTATACCTGGACTGTGACCCTCTGCTCTGGGTAGTGCTTGAAGATACCCATGTGTGACCTGTTCTCTAGGGAAGCTGGGCATTAGGCTCCTGTGTATGCACGACACGAAAGGTTTCTGGGAAAATAAAGGCTTAGAGGGATGGGAATCTCAAACTGATATTCTCTAAGGGGATTGGAAGAGGAATGCATGTGTGTGGTAATGCCAAGACCAGTGGGTTTGATATGGACTCTGGAGTAAGCCGTGAGTTGAACTGGTGGCACTCAACCTTGGAGGCTGAAGCATGGCCCTGCTGCTCAAACATTTGCTGCTCTCAGCCCTGATCATGAGCAGAAGGGAAAAGTAATTTTCCCCAATAATACGTTACATGTTTCATTGACTGAAATGATGCATTTCTCAGGCAGGTCTTTATTACAATTCCAGCTGTGAATCACTGCTCTAGATTTCCTCTAGCACAACTGAGATCAGAGTCCCTTCCACTCAATGTGTCACTATCAGAATGCTGAAAATCAATCAATGATTACAATTTGTGATTATTTGTGTATCTACAGGAGTAGCATGTATTGATTCCCAATCTCTACACTGCCGTTTATGCTGACAGCCATATAATGAAGAAAAACAAAAAGAAAAAAATTTTAAAAAGAGATCAAATAACTCCTGTGTAGTATATGTTGTTGTAACTGGAATAAAGCAGTTGTAAGCATGTTCAACTCCAGCCTTACCAGTTTTATATTCCTTTTAAATAGAACCAGGAAATTTAAAAAAAATATAAATTAAAAAATAATCATGCATTGATGTATCACTCGGAAATTAAAAACAAAAAAGTGAATTTCTTGGTCTGACACCTTTGTAAGTGCAATGTGAGTGAATTATTCAAAGAAGAATGAAACCTACCCGCAATCTGAGGAGACTACATGAGGGAGCTGAAAAGCATATGCGTAGAAACAACAAAGGAAGAAAATACGTTTTTTTTTGTCTTCTTCATTTTAGGCTTTTGGGATTAATAAGCAAAGGGGAAGTCGAGTGCTAAATTTTTTTATGTTAAAAGGCTCATTTACAAAAAGACAAAGTAAATGGAAGAAAAATAATTTATGCAGTGAACTGCTAATCCAGCTGTTTTGCTTCTGGGCTTAATTGGATTTACCTAGAATTGATATTTGGTGTCAGCATGTGTTATATCTTCAGCACAAGCAATAGTTACCAAACATAAAGAATCCTATCCAAGGCAAAATATTAATTTATTTGGCTCATACTTATTGCAATCACTTTTTTATTCACGTATGTTACTACTTAGTATTTTTGCTTGATGCCATTTCATAGATGTGATTCAGTCTTAGTTATTCTATCTTAATATCTGAAGCAGTTCAGCAATGAAGACTCACAGCTGAACAAAATGGGCTAGGAAATGGTTATTCATATCTTGTTCTGCCTTCCAGGCAGCTGTGCTGGCTATAAAAGTGTGCATTGTATCTAATGGCAGGTGGGTGACTGTTGTCTTGTGTTTTATATGCCTTTTCTGTAACTGTTTTGTACTTTGGTTTATCCCAGTTCTCCCCTGTTACAGTGGTTCTGCCCATGTGGCCTCCTCCCTCCTCTTTCATGTCAATCCCCTGCCTCCACCCCCTGACTCATCTATAATTGCTGAGTCATTCCCTCGATCCCTCCCCAGTGTCCTGTCCGTCACTCGGTAGCCCATTCCCTTCCCCCTATAAACTTCTGTTAAGGGCGTCGAGTGATTGGTTCAGGAACCGGGGTTCCTCCCTCAGAATACCCCAAAAGTGGTCTCCCCAAAAGTCTATCTTCCCAATTTCCACACCCCCATGTTTCCCCATTGGCTCCCTGTCAAACCCCTCCCCTGTTCCCGCCTCCCTTTATAAGTTGTTGCACAGTTAGGCTCAGGGTCTTCGGAGACAGGTTCCCCTGGGCTCTGGATTACTCCAGTAATCCAGTTCTCCAGTAATCCAGTTCTCCAGTAATACAGTTCTCCAGTAAACCCGGATTGCTACCTCTCTCTGAAGCCCACTCCTTCTTCCACCGTCACCGCCAAGGTGAAAGCCTTAGCCGCCCTCCTGACTCCCCTGGAGAGTGGGAGAGTGTCCCCTGCAGTCGGCTGTGCCACAGCCAGCCGGGATGCTACGAAGGGTCACTTGGAGAGGCACAGCAACAGGTGACATCTGAATTCTTGAGTAAGACATATCTTGTCATGTACAGTACCTTCAGCAGCAAGAACTTTACTGGCTCATTCTTGCAATGTGGAGTTACCCTCAGTGACTGAGCGA
This sequence comes from Peucedramus taeniatus, assembly GCA_013400575.1. Lineage (NCBI taxonomy): Eukaryota > Metazoa > Chordata > Aves > Passeriformes > Fringillidae > Peucedramus > Peucedramus taeniatus. Next base: position 3,918 of record WBNO01028759.1, on the reverse strand, counting down.
GATTTGTCAGCCAAGAAACTTCCCTTACATATAAATGCAAAACTGATTCTGTGCAGTGAAGCAGGGAAATTGGAGTCTTCCTGCAGTACAGGGGAAACAGGCTGTGGGAAGGATGTATTTCATTAAAAGCATGCATCTCAGACTCTTCAAAATGGCCAAATTATCTTTCACCTGCACTAGATGATAAATATGGCATTTTTCTCCTTGGTGAGATAATAGCGATTCATGATTCATTATATATAGGGATTCAACAGATATTTGGATGTTCTCTGCCAACCTGCAAGGTTTTGGTGATCTGTTCACTTTTGTGGTGATTGGTTTCCTCAGCAACAGTTTGTCCTGACTCCTCTGGTAAAAAAATTTTCAAATGAAAATATTGAAAAAACCAAATAATTAATGTGACAGGTAACAAATAGACACAAATTGTGCATGTTCTTGTTCGTGAATGGATATCCCTATTTTCTGGTGAGTGCAGTGAGACCTGTTCCCCCTTCCCCATCCCTCGTTCCCAATATTATTTGAACAAATTATATTATTGTTCCATTTGATGCTCCATTTCAGTGGGTGAGTCTGCACGTACATGGCAATATATGGTGGGCAAATGGTCCACACCCCTCAGCACAGGGGATTGATTTTTAACAGTGGAGAATAATGGAACAGGTGACCACATCTGAGTGTTCACAATCAGAATCTCGGCTGCATTTGATCAGCTGTGCTTATGAACCCAGCCCTAAACCTGAACTGCTGCTACACCTCAGCAAAGGAGACCACTGCCTCACTCCCCATCTCCTCCTAGTGCTTGGGTTCATCCTGTCCACCTGTTTGCTGTTATTTCTGCATGAGGTAGATGGGAGAGCAATTGGAGACTGTTTCATTTGTTGTGGCCCTCAGTCCAATCGCCACTAAACCCCAGGACTTGTGGTTCTTTCTCAAAGCACATGCAGAGCCTGGCAGCTCTGCCTTCAGTCCTCGTGCCATGGCCACAGCCTGGCATGCCGGCGTTGCCTCTGCACTGGGCTGCAGTGAGAAAGAAGTTTCTTCATTGATGTGCAACAAACTGAGGCCATTCCAAACCTCCTGATAAATCACCAACTGTAAGGTGTGCAGCATTATCTGAGGCAGTGCTGTTCAGATGGGTTTGAATTAAATGCAAACAAGATCACTCTGAAAGCAGCAAGTGGTTATTATGTCACCTTTTATTTTTTGTGGGCTGGCAAATATTTTCACACCTCATATAATCTTTGTGAGCTGGCAAATATGAAAACCCAGAAGGACCATGTTAGAACTTCTGTCACCATGGCCAGACAAGTAGAGCTGCCACACCATTTTAAGCACCTTAGGTAGATCTGGCTGTCTCCCCAGCTGTGCAACGAAGGAAGGGTTAGTGTGGCTGTGGCTGCTGCTAAAGGACATTTGGCCACTGTCTCCTCTCTAAAGCACAGGGATGGGGTATATGTTTGGGAGCTGGAAGTCAAACAGGGGAGGATAAACTTTGTAAAACAATCTCTGCCTCTGGGAATTCTCTAGGAGTGTCTCATCTTTGATCTCTGCAGGGTTTTCTCTAGGAGGTAAAATAACTCCATTTAGAGTCTTATTTTGCTTATAATACAATTAATTGTTCATGCAGCTCCACTGATTCCAACATTTTCCTATTGAATGACCTGCAGAGGGAGAGAGGTTTAGTAACTTGGTCTACTGATACTTATGCTTATGGGGTGATTAATCCATTACAGTTTGTTAGACAAGTGCCACCCTCTGAAGTCAATACAGTGTGTAAAAATAGTAAACACTTGAAAAAGGAACTGTGGGGAGTCAAAGTGGAAGAGGCAATCTTTTGCCTGCAGATAGCTAAACTCATGATTAGGATAATAAAGGTTTGTTGGCACTGAAAATTTGGATAGAGTGAGAGATTGTGAAATTAAGTGTTTTGCTAGGTATTTTGTCGGGGAATGTAAGGCTGATATTATTTTTCATTTCACTAATGTTCTTCTCTTTGATATGGCTGACCCCCACAGATGAGAAGCTGGACTGTCCCTGTCTTTCAGAGCAGGCATGAATGAAGGTTATTCCTACCATACCTTTCCAGCCATGGGAAGTACCTCTGCTGGAGACATTTCACAAGTGGGAGTGGGTGGCAAGGGAAGACTGTGGAAAGCAAGAGACAATTTAGGGGCTTTAGCAGGAATTTCTTCACAGAAGGCATGGTTAGACATTAGAATTGGCTGCTTAGGGAGGTGGTGGAGTCACTGTCCCTGGAGGTGTTTAAGGAAAGACTGGACATGGCACTTTGTGCCATGATCTAGTTGGCATGGTGGTGTTTGGTCATAGGTTGGGCTTGACGATCTCAGAGGTCTTTTCCAACCTAATTGATTCTATGATTCTGTGATTTTGTAAAACAGGCCTGAGCAGCACTGTCCCAAAGAGGCATCTTTCAGAATTCCTGTGTACTATTTTTCTTCGGTCTTTAAATCACAGCCTCTGGACACAAGATAGCTTTGGGGGTCCAGATTTTCATCAACCCTAGAATTACTGCTGTTTATGCTTATGCCTACCTTAATGATTAAATATGTCACTTAATCACAATTTAAGCAAGCAAAATGACCCCTGCTTTTCGTTTGTATCTAGTCCTCTAGTGAGTATGATAAAGAGGATTCAGATCTTTGCAGTGCTGAATGAGGACCATTTTTTCCTGAAGATCTGAGTAGCTTCCAAACTGGGCTTTTTGATATGGTTATTATTTGTTACAGCTGACAAATAGTCCTAATACTTCTATCTCTTCAAAGTTATCATCTTTCTATTGGCTTGTCTTACCCACAGGTGCAGCCGCTGCATTATCATTGGCAGAATGCTAAGGAAGAAGGAGTGATGTGTGTGTTTATAATATTTTTAGAGTGTCAAACACCTTAATTTTCAGGTATAATAGAGATAATGTGAGAAAATTATAATTAGCTGCTTATTTGTTTGGCTATTTTGAGAATGCAGACAATAGTGTGCTTGGGGATATGTATATGGGGAACAAAAGAAAGGATTTCTGCTTGTATGCCTTGAAATTTGGGAAACCAGTGTAAATAAAAACCGGACAACCCAATGTGTTGATATTAATACATGCACCGAACAAATCACAGGAAAACTTTGCAGTAGATAACTAAAAATGCTGCTTATACATTCAAGAAATAGTTGTGGTAGAAGCTAGTGCCAACTTAATGTTATAGCCAAAGCTATAATTTATATTATTGGTTGTTGATGAAAAAGCTGTGTCATTTACTGGACTAACCACGTTGGGCGGTAACCTGCCTGTGGTTTTCCTTGACATTTCCACAGAAAGCAGTGTCGACAGGAACTCCATAGATGGCAGCATTTCACAAAGAACTCGAACTCTTTCTTTCTTCCCTTATTTTGATTCCTTTCCTTTCCCCTTTTTTTAATTTTCATTTTCTTCTTCTTTTCTTTCTTCTTCCCTTCCCTTCCCTTCCCT